>BFEA01000859.1:123709-144632 GCA_003427395.1 Chara braunii | reverse complement strand
GTGTGTGTGTGTGTGTGTGTGTGTGTGTGTGTGTGTGTGTGTGTGTGTGTGTGTGTGTGTGTGTGTGTGTGTGTGTGTGTGTGTGTCTCTCTCTCATGATCTTTTTTTCTCGTTTCAGACTTTCATCCCCAAAAGGGTAGAGTGCAGACGAAGTTTCTGTCTCTCCTACTCGTCCCTCCTTATTTGTTCCCTTCTCTTTGTCACTGCAAAAGTCCTTGGCTGGTGCTAAGTAGGATGAGTCGTTCCTTTGCTCAAAGATTTTTTTATTTTTTTTTTAGGGAGATGCCGTTATTTCAACCTCATAGAGGGAGGGACGGACATTTCCTCATCTCATGAAGAAGGTGAACTTTTTTTTTCCGCCGAAAAAAAAATCAATTACGAATTTACTACACATTCAGTTACAAAATTCAGAAAGTAAATTTTCCTAACACATCTAGAATGCAAGTGGCTTTTCGTTTTTTCTGGTCTGGTGAGAATGTTCCTGGCTCATCTGTAACGTATCTTACCTCAACCTCTTTCTCGTTTCCTTTCTTCCCCCCCCATCTTCTTTCTTCAATTGCCTTGTTTTCCCCATTGTATCTGTAATGAACCCAGTCTCGTAGGAAAGCAAATTAGCGCGTCACTATAGCACGTCATTTTAGTGGGTCACTGTGGCCCATCCCTATAGCGCGTGAGTGTCGCGTCTGCATCGTCATCAGTAGTATGGCGAGGTAGGAGGAGACTGTTTCGATACCAAATTGTAATGAAACCAATCCCGTCGGAGAGCTAATCAGCAATGCAATGAAAGTCTGAACCCAGCGTGACTCACAAAGTCTCCAATCGTGAATTACAAGTCTTAAGTCTCGATCACATGCACTATTCAAGAGTACTATCCCAAAGAAGAGCATGAGAGAAGAGTAAGGGAAGAGATAAGACAGAGAAGAGGAGGAGAGTCTCAATGATAATCAATAGCACATGTATGTTTTCCTCTCACCCACTCCCACTTGGGACATCTCCACTAATGCCACCTCAGCAATGCATGTTCCCCCTAACATCCTTTATCATAACTACTATCCCGATCAGAACAGGGCCCCAATCCTCCTTCCACGTTGGCAGTCAGATATGAAGGATGGCGCAACACTTCTTCACCTTCGTGGAGACAGGAGCAAATCTCACGTGTCATCACCAGGTAAGTCTAGGTAAGCTTCCCCTCCTCTCATACCAGTCAACCCTAATCCTCCTTCTCCTCCTACGCGCCAGTACAATCTCCCAAAAGTGTGGCGTCCACTCCTAGCATCTGCCACCAACATACAACTCCAGCAGCCTCGCGTCACGACACTAGCATTAAGTCAACGCAAGTTAGAATGCCCTCCCCAATGTCTGCCCATCCTTTTCTAGTGTTGACTGTTATTGACTGGCATGGAACAGTCCCCCCTTTGACAGCGCGTGATTGAAAATCACCCTGACAAGATAGTCCTGTTTGGTTGAAATTGACAATGACATCTTTGGCGATTTTTATCTTTTTATCTACGGGCTTAAATGACCCAAAACTTTTGTGGCATATTCCTCATGTGAGGAGAAACCCTTTTTTTTTGTCACCGAAGGACGTCTCCCCAGTTGTCCGACATCTAGGGGGGTCCCGGACGTCCGCCCTGGTAACCTAGCTTACAAGGGTATTTGCCCATGCTTTCGCATGCCACACAACTTGAGTTTGTGATGCTAAATTGCTAATTGAGATAGTGGTGCACCTACTTTCATACGAGTCGTGTCTGGTTATCAGAGATCGGACAATTCTCTTCCTTGTCATAATTAGGTCGGGGAGTGCGTGGGTGTGCATTTTTAAGGCGTGTTTTGAAGGACCGGGTGAAAGTTGGTTAGTAGAGGTGCGCGCACACAAATTCCGACATTGTTGTGATCATTGCCAAAACTAAGTTGATCACTGTTTGTGTCCGCTCCCATGGGCTTTGCTTACCTGTGTAAAATGGTGTCTGCGTAGGCTAGACTTTGGGCTAAAAACGGTTTTTTTGTGTATACACGTCGTTCGTATTGCTTTGTTTGGTCGCCCACCTGCAATAAAAATAGTTGTATGTGGTAACCGGGCCGAAGTAGCGAAGGCGCGACTTTTGAAAAGTGGTCGCTTTCAGGAACTTGAGGTAATGGGAAATTCATCTCCAGTGTGGTAGCTGGTGTGTCCGTCTGTCGTAAACAGTGCGCGAACCTCCTCGCATGAAGCATGGGAGTGTGGCGGCCCCACATACCGATAGGCCAAGGTGTGACCTCCCTCATTTTTTGCAGATTCGGTCACAGTGCAAATACCCGGTCATAAGGATATTAGTGACCTATTGTAAACAGATTTTGGCCTAGCCCTATTGGTTATAATACCAGACTGTCATGTAGCAAGGATGAGGATCATGGCCAGCAAACAGCAATGGAGCGAAGGAGCGAGATGGAGAAGTCGAGGGGTTGAGGGTCCCATGGGACTATCCCTCTTGCATTTTTGGTGCCGGTCCCGACCACGGGCCCAACCGGACCAGCGTTTTTCTCCCTTTTTATATTTATATTTATTTTCTTCTATTTCTTTTTCCCATTTTTTTGGACTGAGGCGCGCACCCTCCCCTGCGCAGGTTCCCTCGTGAGTCTTTGGTGGCGATATCCAGAGGTCCTAGAGGGGAGCATTTCATTGTAGAAGTCAGTGTAGGTGGCCGCAAGTATAGTGCCTTCGTAGACATTGGCTCTACACATAACTTCATAAGTCGCGACTGCGTCAAGAGACTGCGTATAGGGGACCGGGTGCAACTCTTGAGTAGACCTGTAGCATCTACTCTAGCCAACAAAGAGCAAATGATGGTCATAGAGGATGTCAAGGACGTGCTCTACGCCTTTTCCTATGGAGGTGGGGGACTAAATCACTGGATTTCGTTCCTAGTTAGTGACGACTTACCATTTGACATGCTGTTAAGTATGTAATACCTCAAGGTTGCAAAGCCCCAGTTTGACTGAAATCGGAAGGTACTCAAGCATATGCTTCCAAAAGGGAGGACCAATAGACTAGCAAATTACAAGGCTAGGAGGTTGATCACTCCTATGGTTGTATGTGTGTATCAACGTTCTATAATTATTATAAACAAAACCAAGAGAAGGGTACATACTTAGTCTTTGTCTCTGAGAAAGGGGATACTGTTAAATCACCTCGAGAGATAAAAGTTGTAGTTGCTAAGTACCCCGATCCGTTTGAGGAACCTTCAAGAGTCGTAGACAGGGAGGTTGTCTATATCATAGAAACAATCTCGGCAGTAAAACACCAAAGGGAAGGATCTATAGGATGGTTCTGACCTAGTTGGACGAGCTAGGTCGGAAACTAAAACAACTCACAGAGAAGGGCTGGATACGGCCTAGCACTTCCCCCTTCGGCTCACCGATTTTATTTGTTCCGAAAAAGAGGGGATCATGTAGGATATGAATTGATTATAGAGGCATCGATGCCATCACAATTAAGAACGGAGAGCCTCTATCCCGCATCGACGACCTACTTGATAGGGTGCAAGGATTGAAGTACTTTACCAAGATAGATATTAAGCGACTACCATCAAATTGCCATTAGACCCGAGGATCGGCACAAAACCGCATTTCATACTAGGTGCAGTCTATACGAGTTTGTGGTGATGCCTTTTGGCCTTTGCAATGTGCCGGGTGTATTCCAACACGCCATGAACGAAGTATTTCATAACTGCTTGGATAAGTTTATTTTCGTGTACCTCGACGATATTCTTATCTTGAGTACGACTTCCGAGGAGCATGTGCAACACTTAGATCTTGTGCTTGGCCTCCTTAGACAACAAAAGTATAAGATCAATCAGGAGAAATGCCAATTCGGACGAACGAAGATCTTGTACTTGGATCATGAGGTATCCACAGAAGGGGTTAGGCCCAAAGATGCAAAGATGGATAACATTCATGATTGGTCCTAGTGCAGCTTTTCCGGTGGCCTAGTATGCTTAACGATGCAAAGAAGTACGTCCAGACTTGTCAACTTTGTCGGCGGGATAAGCCGCGAACTCAAGCACTGCTTGGGTTACTCAAGCCCATGTGTATCCCTGCATGGACTTCATGGACACCCTTGTAACCAGCAAGAGTGGCAAGAGGCACATCTTCGTAATAGTAGACAGGTTTATGAAGTACACTAGACTGATCCCTATACCAGAGACTGCCAACACTCAACACGTCATCAAGTTATTCATGATAACCGGGTGCATGATTTTGGACTACCAGAGTATTGTTAGTGACAGAGATGTCCTATTCACCAGTGAAATAAGGAAGGAGGCTGCTGAGCAAATATGCAGCCAACTCCAAATGACTTCGGGGAATCATCCTGAAGCCCATGGGCAAGCTGAACAGATGAACCGCGTGGTGCAACATTTGCCTCTCATCGCCAGCCTCTACAACAACGCTACACACAACACCATCAACGTCAGTCCCAAGGAGCTGTGTTTGGGGTGGAAGCCTAAATCTGCACTAGCCTTCGTCCTTCCATAAACCGGACCAGCAGCAACATCTGGAACCATAGAATTTGGTGTTCAGTATGAGAAGTTGTTGCAGCAGGCTGTCGAGCACATCATAAAATCTCAGGAGGCAATGATTGCCTCCGAGAACAAGCACAAATGACAGTCCACATTTCAGGTAGGAGAACGTGTTTGGGTAAAGGCTAGTGGACTGGGACAAGAATTCAATTTCGCTAAAAAACTAATGCGGCAATATTCAGTCCATGGGAAGTTCTGGATATCATGTGTAACGAGTTGGATATCTGTGCACTTACCATGTATTTCATGCTTCCAAGCTTGCACTTTTCATTGAGACTGATCAGTTCTCATCAAGAAGATCAATGTTGCCTCCAACCATGGATGGTCATCTGGACGTCGACAACATTTTGGAACACAGAGGTCAGCCTCTCCCCAAGCCTGTAGGTAGAGGAAAACCACCGAAACATATGAGGGAGTACTGGGTCAGATTCAACCATCATACGGATCGGAAAGAAGATCGTTGGTTCACAAGAGAGGAGCTAGTCAGGACAGCACCTCAGATCGTGGCAGAGTATGAACGAAAGTTGAAGGGGAAAGCACCTGCATAGAAGCATCTCAGCGGACTCTCGAAGCTAAGGGGGATGGTATGTGAGGACTGAGCCTCGCTAAGGYYCTWCAGAGGCRTGCAAATGTTCTGGGTTTAGGCCTCCRGAAAGCCTCATGCCCACCMTAAGTGAACGTGGGCCAGCACATCCCCRTGGGGCCTATTTCTGACATTTTCCGTAGGTGGGGTMTCARACTGTTGCARCACGCCTGWTGGTTACAAAGCAAYGTGAGCSRTCTGTGGCTCCTTCCAAAAGCAACAACTGCRATGTACARTTGAGCCCAACACTCAGGTCGTTGCGCCYTGGGCAAACGTAGTGGGAGGCCGACAYATCACACARTGGYCRCGGACCAATGAGAATTCAGCATTGTCGTCACACATATGTKGCGGRCCAATGAGAATGAGGCAARSACTTGGAGCCTGGAGGGCTACGTGGATGTGCCTAACTGCACGAGGCCYGGGCCAGTATCTGAAACTRGGCCTGGGCKMAGACACTTGGGGCCAACTTGAAGCTATTGGGCCCCTACACGCCAGGCCCAGAACAGCCAGCGGCAGGGCACACTTTCCATATAGGAAAGTGAGAGTCCAGGGGCATGACATTCTGGCCTGACTGGGCAATGTGGCCACAGTGCTGCATTTGTGCATAGAAGCTGCGCTAAGCTGCGGGCTTGACGCTCGCATGGGCGCTGAGGTGAGAGGGGCGCTGCTGAGGCAGCGGGCGCAAGGTGGCCATAGCTGGGGTGCTGGGGCGCAGGCGCGATGATGGTGATGGTTGTCTTCGGGTAGGAGGCGTATGCAGAAGGGAGACAGGGTGTGATGAGGGGAGGAGAGAGATATGTACCTGGTGTATGCTGGCGGTCACATTGGTGATGACGTCACGTACATTGGTGTTCAACTTTGATGTGATCATGTTGCATGAACGTAGGTAGGCTAGATAGGCTGAGTAGAGTAGGCTGGCTGCTGGGCGCCAATCGGATATGTTGGTGTGGCCAGAGTGTGTCAGCATTGACATTCGAGTTCACTGTACTGCTCTTATTTGGATGGTATCTTGGTTCATTGTGGTCTTTCTTGGTATATGACTATCTGGACTACTTTGTGATCTTGCAATTTGGATTTCTGTATATCGCTCTCACTCATATTCCTTGCACTTCCCTCTTGCCCTTCCCCATTCCACCTTTTTTGGGGGGGAGGAAATCAACAAATCAATCAATCAAAATCAATCAATCAAAATCAATCAATCAAAATCAATCAATCAATCAATCCAATCAATCGAATTGATTGATTGATTGGTTGATTTATTAATTGATTGATTGATTGATTGATTATTTTCCAAAACAGTTTATGGGTTTACTGCCAACTGGGCCCCGTGATGATGGCTCAGAGAACTCTGACACCTGAAAATGTGTCAGACTTTCTCTCTCTCTCTCTCTTTGTGTGTGTGTGTGTGTGTGTGTGTGTGTGTGTGTGTGTGTGTGTGTGTGTGTGTGTTGTGTGTGTGTGTCTCTCTCATGATCTCTTTTTCTTGTTTCAGACTTTCATCCCCAAAAGGGTAGAGTGCAGATGAAGTTTCCGTCTCTCCTACTCGTCCCTCCTTTTTTGTTCCCTTCTCTTTGTCACTGCAACAGGCCTTGGCTGGTGCTAAGTGGGATGAGTCATTCCTTTGCTGAAAGATTTTTTAATTTTTTTTGAGGGAGATTCCGTTATTTCAACCTTATAGAGGGAGGGAGGGACATTTTGCGAGGCATATGCCCCTATGAGCCCCATTCAGGCCGTGCCAAGTATCACGTCGGCCGCCCTAAGTGAAGGCAGGCACAACGAGGGCCTGAGGGCCCCTATTTTGGTCACCACGCAACTCAAGGAAATTCAGGCAGTTGCGCAGCGCCAGTTGGTTGAGAAAACCCAGGCCCTGGGCCGCCTGTGCGAATGTATGGAAAGCAGGCCCTGGGCTGGGTACGGGTATTGGGCCAAACACAGGCCGTTGACAGTTGGGCGCGAGCCACCACACAGGCCGTTGACAGTTGGGCGCGAGCCACCACTACAGGCCCAAGGCCTGAGTTGTGTGGACTGGGCCTCAGCCTACTGAGGCCTACCGGAAGCTTCTTGGTAAAGGCCCAGCGCAGCCTGGGACAAGCAAGCAGGCAGGCCACTTCCATATAGCAAAGGGCCTGCCTCCACATTTGGCATTCGGGTGCTGGCTGCATGCTGCGCTATTTGCTGGCCAGCGCTCACACGCTCACGGGCGAGCAGGGAAGGAGCAGGCAGCCATAGCCGAGCTGCGCTGCTGTAAGCTGGGTGTGGCGCAGGATGGTCCTTGGGTGCAAGTGGCATCTGTGTGTTGAGGAACAAGGTTGTGAGTGAGGCGAGAGACATACCTGGTGCTGGAAGCGTGCGGCATTGGTCGCTGTATGCTCGTACTTCGGGAAAGATGTTGACGTCATCTTCGGCGTTGTAGTCTAGGCTAGATAGGATCTGCCATCTGTAGTCTGGGCACCGCGCGCCATATAGGATATCAACATTGGTTCCTCATTGATGATGATGATGAGACTTTACCAGCATTGTCAATTATGAGCTCTCGGTGTGTTCTTATTTGGTGAAACTCGTAATGCAATTCTGCTGTTGGTTCGAGGTCACGACTATCTGGTCTTGTGTATATGATGCTGTTTGATTGCTGAAGTTCACTATTGCTCATCTTCCTCGCAATTTGGTATCGGAGCTGTGGTACGATTTGCAATCGTCTGGCGCTTGTCTTCTACCTTATGCGGTACATACATGCGGTCTGCTTGGCGAGTTTGTCCGTAAGTGGTGTGTAGTGAGGAGGGCGGAGACGAGTAGTGGCGACCTAGGAGGTGAGGGGATCGCCAGGAAGGCTACGGTGTGTAATGTGGGTGTTGGGCAGTGTGATGAGAACTATCTAATGTGCGATTGGTGCTGAGGTGGAACGGCGTGTAATGCGGGTGTGCCGAAGCAATGACTGGTCATTACAATCGGCATCAGGTCATCTGGTGAGATTATCTCTGTGGTTGGGGGCAGCTATTTGAGGTACGTTGCTCTTAACCTTATCTACCCTCTTTGACACTTCTTACCGTGAGGTTGTGTGTTCCTTCTTGAGAGTCCTCTCATTGTGACTCTTGTGAGGTGTCGAGTGCGCTCAACCTTGAGAGTCGGCAATGTTCACGTGGACTCGTGGAGCATCTGGGAAAAGATGGGTGGAGCTTTCTGAAGGGCCCTGGACGAAGCACTGGGTCACGGTCCCCATGCCAACCCACGAGGAGTAGAGCACACATGCTTTGCTGCTTGGCCTTTGTGCAGCTCGCTGCGCTGTTAGATGGGTATTGAAGGGCAGGCCAGCCCTAAGTGGAAGACGAGAACCGGGCGTCTTTAAATAAACACCGGCAGGGGAAATCATTGGCTGTGACCGTCGTCCTGCTGCGACGTAAAATAATTCCTGATGACACTTGGGGGCAGTTGTTAAATGGCCTCTGGATCAGCCAATGATTGTAAGGCTCGCTGCACGCGAGGATAATCCAGTGCAGGGCTGGCCAGCTCAGCAGATACTCAGGGCACAGGGGTGGGCCGAACACACACCTTTTAGACACGCAACGCTCTCCGGATTGCTTAGGGACGCTGACGTCAAGTGACATTCAGGGGAAGTAAGGGAGGGGTAGATTTCAGTTGATAAGTTCAAGAAAAATTCCATACTGTCCTATCCACATGATTCTATTTTTATGTTTTGATTAGTTAGATGCACAGCCATTTGACATCTGACAGGCCGCATAATTAGAACTGTAACTGTTCACTGTTCGCGGATTAATCAGGCTAAAAATAGTTTCGTTTGTAGGAATCTGACTTACCTGTTGACCCCAAGTGTATCTACTCCGAAATAACCACCAATTACTTAATTGGTATGTGCACTACGCTGCGGTAGGCATCTAGTGTGCATTAGTGCAGATTGTGTACAGTGCTATTGCTTATGAGCGACGAGGAGGACACTAGAGAGGACGATCGGATCTTGCGATCGGCAAGGTGCCCAGTAGCCCATTTGGCATTAGGTCCAGAGGGTGACATATATCTGTTCCGTGAGCGTAGGGAGAGGTTGCAGCAGCGGAGGAGGGCTAGAGCAGCAGAGGCTAGCAGGGCACTTGTGAGTGAAGCCGCAACTTCAGAAGCCATGGCCACCTCTGCGCAGCAGACTACTCAGGCCGGTAGTTCAGGATTCGTCAGGTCAACGGTCGCGCAGACCCAGAGTCAGTCCACTGGCGTAATGGCAAGCCAACCAATAGTGTTGACTTCGGACGAGATCGCCATACAACAAGCAGCATTGCAGGAGGCACAGCTACAGAAGGCATTAGGAGAGATAAAAGCGGAGAAGGAAAGGATGATTAGAAGAAGAGCCAGGATGCAGCGGAGACAAGCGGACGTTAGTGAGTTAGAGGAGATGGACCTGACGCACGTGACTGATGATGTGAGGACCATACGGTCCGTCCTGCTAAATGTAGTTGAAATGCAGGACCATCAGACAACCATCCTTCATGACATTCAACAAAGTTTGGCCCTGCTGGCTGGGCAAGAGCAGGCAACGTCGCCGATGTCCGGACCTGGTGCCTGGCCCGTTGTACAACCTCCTCCTTTTGTCCCACCCGTGACTGGGGTATCCCCATATGTAGCTCCATCATTGGCCGCGATCGTTTCCCTGGGCATGCCGCTATCAGGAGGGATATCAACAGCATCTAGTTTGCAGGTTCCTGTACAAACAGTGTTCACCCAATCTCCGTTGCAGGTTGCGGTTACCACGCAGCCTGCTGTCTCGCAGTCTGTAGAGCTGCAGGGTACACAACCCCAACAGTTAGCACAGTAGCCTTTGTCATAGGGTCCACAGCCTGGAGTGATGCGGGGACCGGGACAAACACAGTGGGTACCAAAGACGGCCATCGCCGCTCCTAAACCCTTCACAGGGGATAAGAGAGGCGAAGACCTCGACACGTGGTTGAGGGCAGTGCCGGTCTATGTCAAGTGGAAACTTACCTTGCCGCACGAGGAAGTGCTTGTGGCTGCATCCTATCTAGAGGGTAGTGCAGCACGATGCTTGAGCGGTTTAGTGCAACTACAGGGGTACGGTCATGACTTCTGCGCTTGGGAAGCCCACCAAAAACTGGAGGACTTCCTCAAGATGGTGGAAGAAAGGTGGCATGATCCTCAGAAGGCTCAAAAGGCTACTTACGCGATCTTGACACTGCTTATGATGCAGTTTAAGTCAATAAGGGAGGCCACCGACGCTGTAGAGCGTCTGATCTGTGTCCCTGGGGTGCGCTATGACCCCCAGGTTTAACTCACCTCCTACCTGAGATGCTTTCCTATGCCTCTCAGGAATCAGTTGGCAGGTGAGGCCAACATCAATGTTCACAACTTCCCCTCGTTCAGCAAGAAGGTCCTAGACCTTGAGGCGAAGATAGGGCATGGACATAATCCCACAACGGTCGGTAGGAAGAAGACACTGCCTTCCAACTGGAAGGCGAAGGGCCGCATTATGTTTGTTGATAACGATGGTTCAACCATCGAATTAGACGACAACTTCCAGGAAGGAGTAGGTTCAGAGGCTGGCAGCGTAGAAGCTTCAGAGGGTGGAGTAATCGCTGCCGTAGCTCAGAAAGGTAAGGCGACCGGTAGACGCCATGGAGGTTCCCGGTCTAGGAGTCAAGTTTACCCCAATGCTCCTCCATGGGAGAAAGCGGGTCTCACAGAGGACGTGTGGAGAGATCGATATTCACGACATGCCTGTATTCGTTGTGACCAATATGGCCATAACCAATTCAAGTGCCGCAACAAGAAGGTGACCGATAAGATCCGGCCTACGATGGGGCAGGTTTTGGGACCCTCCCATCCTGTTGGTAGCAATGTAGCTTGTACTTCTGGCACTGCTCCGGGAAACACGTTGGGCTAGTAGGAATAGTAGTTGTTCCTGCTAGGGTCGAGGTGGTGGAGACACCCTCACCATCTCGAGAGATGGCCCAAGCTACTGACTCCAGCGTCGTCCCGCAAACACATTCAGACCCATCGACCCTCTGTTCGATGAATGTGTTTGAGTCCTTAGAGGAGCTAGAGGAGGAGTGGTCTAGATCAGACCCGCTAGATTCTTGGACGACCCTAGTCAAAGCCCCGAAGGGTGAAATGTTCGTCAGCGACGTGGTCATTGGTGGCCGCAAGGCCGAGGCCTATTATGACACTTGCTCGACTAGGAACTTTATCAGTCGCGTGTGCGTTGAGAGGTTGCGCTTACAAGGGCAAGTGCAGCACCTGAGTCGACCTGTGCCAACAAACAGCGCATGGTAGTCAACGACTACCTCCAAGATGTTGAGTGTTGTTTCCCGTACGCGGGAGGGGAACTGAGACATCGCGTCTCGTTCCTAGTTAGTGACGAACTCCCCATGGATATGTTGTTAGGTATGTACTACCTCTCTGTGGCACAACCCTTTTTTGACTGGAACCGAAAAGTGGTCAAACACACTTTGCTAGGTGGAGGGACCGCCAGATTGCATAAATTGAAAGTTGGTAGTCTGATTGAGTCTCACGGGTACATGCGTGCCGCCGCGTTCTACAATTATTATAAGCAAAATCAGGAGGAGGGTATGTATCTAGTTTTTGTCTCTGCTACAGGCGAGCCGGTAAAAATGCCGCCAGCGATAGAGGGAGTAGTTGCCAACTTGCCAAGTACCCTGATCTATTTGAAGAGCCGACAGGGGTTGTAGAGAGGGAGGTTGTCCATGTGATAGAGATTATCCCAGGGTCTAGCATTCTGAAGGGTAGGATCTATCGGATGTCTCCAGGCGAGCTCCATGAGCTTCGCCGACAACTCAAGGAACTCGTAGAGAAGGGTTGGATCCGACCGAGTGTTTCTCCTTATGGGTCTCCAGTACTATTCGTACCTAAGAAGAAGGAGGGAACACTTAGGATGTGCATTGACTATAGGGCCCTCAATGCCATCACTGTTAAGAACGCATCGACAATTTGCTAGATAGAGTGCAAGGGTGTCGGTACTTCGGTAAGATAGATCCGAAGTCTGGGTACCATCAGATTGCAACCCAGCCTGAGGATCAACACAAAACCGCATTTCAGACCAGGTACGGTCTGTATGAGTTTGTGGTGATGTCTTTTGGCCTTTGCAATGCTCCTGGCACCTTTCAGCATGCTATGAATCAGATATTCCATGACTACTTGGATAAGTTTGTTATCGTGTACCTGGATGACATACTTATTTTTAGTAAGACTGTCGAGGAGCACGTGGCACATTTGGACAAAGTCCTCAGTCTCCTGCGACAGCACAAGTTCAAGATCAACGGTGAGAAGTGCGAGTTTGGCCGCATCCATGTCTTGTACTTGGGTCATGAGATTTCCGCGGAAGGGTTGAAGCCCGATGACGCGAAGGTGGCCAACATTCGTGATTGGCCGCGTCCTCAGTCTGTGACTGAGATGAGATCTTTCTTAGGGATGACCGGCTACTATCGCAGTTTCGTGAAGAAGTATAACATAGTTGCCGCCCCTTTGACTGATTTGACCTGCCTTGACACCCCATGGGAGTTGACTGAGAGATGCGAGGCTGCTTTCAGACATCTGAAGCATGCGTTGACGCATTACGTAGTCTTGAAACTTCCTGATCCTGATAAGCCATTTATATATTTATAGTAACTACGGATGCTAACCAATATGGCATAGGCATCGTACTTGCACAATAGGAGGGGGAAAAATTGAGGCCAGTTGAGTACATGTCCAAGAAAATGTCGTCTCAGAAGTTGGCTAAGTCCACCTATGAGAAGAAACTTTATGCGGTTTACAAGGCTCTGACCCATTGGAGGCACTACCTCCTTGGGAGGTTCAAGTTCTTCATCCTCAGGACTGATCATCAGACCCTGAGATGGATGAGAACTCAACCGGTACTCTCTGAGTCTCTGATGCTCTCAAGCGTTGGATCGAAGTCATTGAACAGTATGACTTCGAGCCCCAGTACATCAAGGGCGAGTACAACAAGGTTGCTGATGCCTTGTCGCGTAGACCTGATTTCTCAGGTGCGCTGATTACTGAGTTCAATCTTGTGGACAATGTTACTCAGTCTTTGGTGGAAGCCTATTGCGAGGATCCGTTCATGTCTGAGATCATCCGCAGACTCGAGGCGAAGGACAAAGTGACTTCTGTTGAGTTTGAGTTGGTCAACGGCTTGCTGTTCCTTGAGAAGGTTGGGAATAAACGTTTGTGTGTTCCTAATAGGGAGTCTTTGCGTAGTTTATTTTTAGGTGAATGTCATGATGCCACATGACATTTTGGATAAAAAAAGACTGTGGCTAATCTGCTGCAGCGGTTCTGGTGGCCCACATTGATGAGAGATGCTAAGTTGTACGTGGAGACTTGTCAGGTCTGTCAGGGAGACAAGCCACATACTCAGGCTCCTCTTGGGTTCCTGAAGCCCCTTCCGATTCCGGAAAGACCTGGTGAGAGTCTGTCCATGGACTTCATGGATATGCTGGTCACTAGCAAGAGTGGAATGCGCTACATCTACGTCATTATGGATAGGTTTAGTAAGTTTGCTAGATTAGTTGCAATGCTGGCAACAACTAAAATGGAGTACGTGATTAAGATGTTCAAAGAGAATTGGGTTAGAGACTTTGGATTACCTGAGTCCATAGTTAGTGTCAGGGATGTCCGATTCACAAGTGAGCTGTGGAAAGCAGCAGCTGCAGAGCAAGGCACGCAACTGCAGATGACATCAGACAATCATCCTGAGGCAAACGGGCAAGCTGAACAAATGAACCGCGTTGTACAACACCTGCTAAGGCATTACATCAAGCCAAATCAGGTAGATTGGGATGAGAAACTTACTCTCATCGCAAGTTTGTACAATTATGCCGTGCAAAGTGCAACCGGAGTCAGTCCTAATAGCTTGTTACTGACCTTCAGACCCCGACTGCCTTTAGACTCTCTACTACCTGACAATCAGCCAAATGTTGCACCTGGGACTTTAGAGTTTGCTTATCGGTATGAGCAGCTAATGCAGCAGGTTGTTGAACAGATGCACAAGGCACAGGCGGCGATGATAGAGTCTGAAAACAAACATCGTCGTCCATCCATGTTTCAGGTGGGAGAGAGAGTCTAGGTCAAGTCCTCAGAACTAGGACAGGAGCACAGGATCTCCCGCAAGCTCATGCCATAGTACTTTGGACCATCGGAGGCATTAGATGTTGTGGGGAATGAACCAGATGGCCCGTCTTATGTCATTCGCATCCCTGGTCACTTACGCACTTACCCTGTCTTTCACGTCTCCAAGCTTGCACCTTTCAAGGAAACAGATCAGTTTCCTTCTCGACGCTCAATGCTGCCCCCAACCATGGATGGAGAGGTGGATATAGACGACATCGTGGATCACAGGGAGATGCCCGTTCCAAGACCGACAGGCAGGGGACGTCCTCCGAAACCGAAGCTGCAGTACCGAGTTCGGTTCCGACATCATCTGGATCCAAAGGAGGACTGCTGGTTCACTAGGGAGGAACTCATGCAGACCGCTCCTCAGATCGTAGCTCAATATGAGAAATCGCTGCAGAAGGGAAAGCGCCAAATCATCGAAGACTGAACTTCTCAGAGGACTAGCGAAGTTATGGAGGAGGGAATGCGAGGCATATGCCCCTATGAGCCCCATTCAGGCCCTGCCAACTATCACGTCGGCCGCCCTAAGTGAAGGCAGGCACGACGAGGGCCTGAAGGCCCCTATTTTGGTCACCACGCAACTCAAGGAAATTCAGGCAGTTGCGCAGCGCCAGTTGGTTGAGAAAACCCAGGCCCTGGGCCGCCTAATAGATGCGAATGTATGGAAAGCAGGCCCTGGGCTGGGTACGGGTACTGGGCCAAACACAGGCCGTTGACAGTTGGGCGCGAGCAACCACTACAGGCCCAAGGCCTGAGTTGTGTGGACTGGGCCTCAGCCTACCGAGGCCTACCGGAAGCTTCTTGGGAAAGGCCCAGCGCAGCCTGGGACAAGCAAGCAGGCAGGCCACTTCCATATAGCAAAGGGCTTGCCTCCGCATTTGGCATTCGGGTGCTGGCTGCATGCTGCGCAAGCGCTGCTGCGCTATTTACTGGCCAGCGCTCGCACGCTCACGGGCGAGCAGGGAAGGAGCAGGCAGCCATAGCCGAGCTGCGCTGCTGTAAGCTGGGTGTGGCGCAGGGTGGTCCTTGGGTGCAAGTGGCATCTGTGTGTTGAGGAACGAGGTTGTGAGTGAGGCGAGAGACATACCTGGTGCTGGAAGCGTGCGACATTGGTCGCTGTATGCTCGTACTTCGGGAAAGCTGTTGACGTCATCTTCAGCATTGTAGTCTAGGCTAGATAGGATCTGCCATCTGTCGTCTGGGCGCCGAGCGCCATATAGGATATCAACATTGGTTCTTCATTGATGATGATGATGAGACTTTACCAGCATTGTCAATTATTAGCTCTTGGTGTGTTCTTATTTGGTGAAACTCGTGATGCAATTCTGTTGTTGGTTCGAGGTCACGACTATCTGCTCTTGTGTATATGATGCTGTTTGATTGCTGAAGTTCGCTATTGCTCATCTTCCTTGCAACTTCCTCATCTCATGAAAAAGGTGAACTTTTTTTTTCCGCAAAAGAGAAACAAATTGAGGAAGTAAATTTTCCTACCACATCCAGAATGCAAGTGGCTTTTCGTTTTTTCTGGTCTGGTGAGAATGTTCCTGGCTCATCTGTAACGTATCTTACCTCGACCTCTTTCTCTTTTCCTTTTTTTCCCTCCCATCCTCTTTCTTCAATTGCCTTTTTTTCCCCACTGTATCTGTAATGAACCCAGTCTCGTAGGAAAACAAATTAGCGCGTCACTGTAGCACGTCATTTTAGTGTGTCACTGTGGCCCGTCCCTGTAGTGCGTGAGTGCCACGTCTGCATCGTCATCAGTAGTATGGTGAGGTAGGAGGAGACTGTTTCAATACCAAATTGTAATGAAACCAGTCCCGTCGGAGAGCCAATCAGCAATGCAATAAAAGTCTGAACCCAGTGTTACTCACAAAGTCTCCAATCGTGAATTACAAGTCTTAAGTCTCGATCACATGCACTATTCAAGAGTACTATCGCGTCAAAGAAGAGCATGAGAGAAGAGTAAGGGAAGAGATAAGACAAAGAAGAGGAGGAGAGTCTCAATGATAATCAATAGCACATGTATGTTTTCCTCTCACCCACTCCCACTTGGGACATCTCCACTAACGTCACCTCAGCAATGCATGTTCCCCCTAACGTCGTCTATCATAATTACTGTGCCGATCAGAACAGGGCCCCAATCCTCCTTCCACGTTGGCAGTCAGATATGGAGGATAGCGCAACACTTCTTCACCTTCATGGAGACAGGAGCAAATCTCACGTATCATCACTAGGTACGTCTAGGTAAGCTTCCCCTCCTCACATACCAGTCAACCCTAATCCTCCTCCTCCTACGGGCCAGTACAATCTCCCAAAAGCATGGCGTCCACTCCTAGCATCTGCCGCCAACATACAGCTCCAGCAGCCTCGCATCACGACACTAGCATTAAGCCAACGGAAGTTAGAATGCCCTCCCCAATGTCTGCCCATCCTTTTCTAGTGTTGACTGGCATGGAGCAGTCTCCCCTTTGACCGTGCGTGATTGAAATTCACCCTGATAAGATTGTCCTGTCTGGTTGAAATTGACAATGACATCTTTGGCGATTTTTATCTTTTTATCTACGGGCTTAAATGACCCAAAAGTTCCAAAACCCTTGTGGCATATTCCTCATGTGAGGAGAAACCCTTTTTTTTTTTTTTTTTAAGATCAGGCATACTGTCACCGAAGGACGTCTCCCCAGTTGTCCGACATCTTGGGGGGTCCCGGACGTCCGCCCTGGTAACCTAGCTTACAAGGGTATTTGCCCAATGGCATGCTTTCACAGGCCACACAACTTGAGTTTGTGATGCTAATTGAGATAGTGGTGCACCTACTTTCATACGAGTCGTGTCCGGTTATCAGAGATCGGACAATTCTCTTCCTTGCCATAATTAGGTCGGGGAGTGCGTGGGTGTGCATTTTTAAGGCGTGTTTCAAAGGACCGGGTGAAAGTTGGTTAGTGGAGGTGCGCGCACACAAATTCCGACCTTGCCGTGACCATTGCCAAAACTATGTTGATCACCGTTTTTGGCCGCTCCCATGGGCTTTGCTGACCTGTGTAAAATTGTGTCTGCATCGGCTAGACTTTGGGCTAAAAACGTTTTTTTTGTGTACACACGTCGTTCGTATTGCTTTGTTTGGTCGCCGACCCGCAATAAAATAAGTTGTATGTGGTAACCGGGCCGAAGTAGCGAAGGCGCGACTTTTGAAAAGTGGTCACTTGCAGGAACATGAGGTAATGGCAAGTTCATCTCCAGTGTGGTAGCTGGTGTGTCCGGCTGTCGTAAACGGTGCCCGAACCTCCTCGCATGAGGCGTGGTAGCTGGTGTGTCCGGCAGCCACACATAATGATAGGCCAAGGTGCGACCTCGCTCATTTTTTGCGGATTCGGTCGCAGTGCAAATACCCGGTCATAAGGATATTAGTGACCTATTGTAAACAGATTTTGGCCTAGCCCTATTGGTTATAATACCAGACTGTCATGTAGCAGGGATGAGGATCATGGCCAGCAAGCGGCAACGGAGCGAGGGAGCGAGATGGAGAAGCCGAGGGGTCGAGGGTCCCATGGACTATCCCTCCTGCATTTCTGGTGCTGGTCCCGACCACGGGCCCAACCGGACCGCGTTTTTCTCCCTTTTTTAATTTATATTTATTTTCCTCTATTTCTTTTTCCCATTTTTTTGGATTGAGGGATTGTCGGTCCTAGAGCTAGTTGTGGCAATAGCAAGTACCAATTGGTTTAGCTCAGTTGGTACACCCTGAACTGTTGAAGTACAGATCCAAGTTCAAATCCTGGTGGGCCTAGATGAATGCAATGAAATAGTTCACATTTACTTGGTGGGGGGGGGTACTGGTCCAGTGGGGCTGGTCGAACCAACGGACATGGCTCAGTTGGTTCACGCATGAGATGCGGAAATATAGACCCATGTTTGAATTCCATTAGAAGCAGGTAAGTGAAATACTACAATTCTGAATTACCATTGGTCGGCCCGTAGTGCTATAAAGTAGCGAGCCTGACAGTAGGAAGTTGTTCGCTTGAGATTGCCATTGGTTCATTTGAGGTGCGAACTGGCGTGGTGCAATGATCAGTTGGAGCCAGAGGAGCTAATTAGAAGGGGAGGAAAAGAAGAGTATTGACGACAACGGAGTGGTCCAGATTGGAGAAGATGAGGATGAAGGATGCGTAGAGAGGGAGTTCAAATTACTTAGCTCAACTTGATCGTTGGTGGAATCGGGCGAAATAAAGCTCGAAGTTGAAGTTTTGGGTCATGGTGAGTTAAGCCGTGGTGTCGGATTTTGGTTTCCATGAGTGGTCTGGCCAGTACAAGGACTAGGGGCTGCGTGAGAAAATAGTCCCGATCCCGACTTATCCGTCAAAGTCGCCATCGTGATTGATCGTGGTGCTCGTCGTCTTCTTCAAAGCCAGTGGGGTTCATTGTGGAGATGGTGTTCATCTGGACGCTGCTTATCATCTCGTTCCTGACTGTCTAACGTGTCACAAGTCTCAAACGTTCCCTTGACTCCAGTGGTCCAAATCATTGCGTCTGCCATCGTGTAACCAGTGCTGGTTGCTATCGCGATCTTGACAACGCTCGTCCTATTTGTCATACTGTTCGTCATTGAGATCAGATTAACGATCGTTGCACTTATCTCCATCCAGGAGATCGCCTCCCCCTCGGTGCTCTTCGAGGTTGCCGGGATCATATTGCTACATGTGGCATTGCTAGTGTTCATAGTGCTCCTCGTTGATCTCAGAGTTGCATGGGGATGTTTCCTTCAGTTGCAGTGGTGCACGCGTCCCTCGCGATTATCATCCTATTGGTCAAGCTGGTTGTAGTGGTCGCATTGTTGGTCGTGTTGCGTGCATTGGTGGTTGCCCTCTTCACATCGGCATTTCGAGTTAAGCTTGACAGAACTAACAACCAAATATTCTCATTTGTAAGGGGTCACAGCAGGGAACAAAGGAAGAGCGATACACGTACATAAGCGCACACTATCAAGGAAAGAGGAGCAAGTCAAGAGGGCCCTGGAGTGGGAGTTTGGAAGGAAAGAAAGAAGGATGGAAAGACTGGGAGAAGTGAGCACGAGCCTGTACGTACCTTATCTTGGGCGCCGGGATAATGAACTTGACTGCGGCTGGTTTCTTTAGCATAACGATGAATCTGCCCATACTGTAGAGGAAGATTCATTCTCATTTTACACATAATATGGTGACATTGGTGCGTGGCAAGTGGGGACCTGATGGCCACCATCAGCTGCTGGTCACGATCATTCTGCTGCTCGGCTTCATAGTCGCTGTAGTGGTCTAGCTTGTACACGTCTCTTCCCTCTCACGTCCCTCTCACGATCTCCGTACTTGTGGCATCCGGTGGGTGCTGGTGCATGATCGCTTTCAATTGGAGGGGGTGATTTGGTTGTATAGTTCTGTGTCGAACAATGTTTTTTTGAAAATTTTTTGGGCGTTGAGCTGAGGCTAGGTGGGAAAGAACAAACAATTGTTGCTAGTGTTGGCATTGATTTGTCTCCACAACAAGGGGTCACTGTCTTCCTCAAGGCTTGTAATGATTGCTCTATGTTATTGTCATCAAGGCGGACTGTAACTGTTAGTGAGAGTCGCTATGGTATTACCATCAATTCGGAGGAACTGTTGCTGCTATGGCAAGGCACAAGCTTTGTTTTCTTGCAAGAATTATCATGTGTTTTTCTTTCAAAGCCCATCTTGTGTACTGAGAGTGGCAGCTTGTGTGTTGAAGCGGACCATTTCCCTCATTCGTAGGACTGACGCCGCTATTTTGGGATGTTGTTGCCGAGGAGCTGCTTTTGTGAGGATTGAGCCCTCAAGTAGGGGCCTTGCCATGATGTACATGTTCTGGGCTAAGGCCCCAGCAAGCCTCGTGCCCGCCCTAAGTGAAGGCGGGCCAGGAAATCAACAAGAGCCCTCTGTGCCAACATTTCACGAAGTGGGGTCCATACAGTTGCAGCATGCCAGTTGGTTGGAGTGTGAGTCTCGGATTTCAGCAAATGCTGAGAGCCCAGGGCCTCTGAGTTAGTTAGGCCCTGGGCACTCGAACGAGAGGCCAACAATGCATGTTGGGTATAGAGGCCGAAAATGCCAAAGGGAAATCGGCCCAGTATCTGAATCTGGCCGCAGGCCTCGATGAGGGAGGCGCAACTGCATTGCCCCGGGGCCCAACTGTATCGGGCTGGTTTCAGCCTCTGGGGCCCAGTCGCAGGCTGAAGGGAGGCCGCCCACACACAGCACTGGCATATAGGCAAGCAGGGCGAGTGGGCACGGATCTTGGCCATTGCGGGCAATGCCGGCACGCTGCGCTAATGCAAGTTGTTGCGCTGCTGCGCTGCGCTAAGAGAGAGTGCAAGGCAGGCATGCGCTAGGCGGTAGGGCGCTGCCTGTGCACTGGGCGCTTGGCGGCCATAGCTGGGCTGCAGAAGAGGGCGCAAAGGAGGTGAGGGCGAAGGTGGTTCTTCGGAGGTGAAGGGCGCTGTGTGGGTACAAGGGAGAATGTGGGTGAAGAGGACGCGTACCTGGTGGAGGTGGAGGTCGGCATTGGTGTTGACATCATCACTCGCTGGTAGTCAAGTTGTCTGGTTGCTTTCATTGCTGTAGTTGTAGGCTAGGCTGTAGAGTAGATAGGGCGC
>BFEA01000859.1:104444-112330 GCA_003427395.1 Chara braunii | reverse complement strand
AGAGAGAGAGAGAGAGAGAGAGAGAGAGAGAGAGAGAGAGAGAGAGAGAGAGAGAGAGAGAGAGAGAGAGAGAGAGAGAGAGAGGGAAGCGAGCAGTGTGGAGCGGCGACGCTCTTGCTGTCCGGGAGCAGTGTGGAGTGGCAGCGAAGGAAGTTCAGGACCGATAAAGAGGAGGATATGGCTTCCGCTAGTAGGTTCCTCTTCCTCCTTCTCGAACTCCGCTCTTCATCGACGGTTTTTTTTGTTTTCTTCTTCTTCTTCTTCTTCTTCTTCTTCTTTTTCAGCGCCCTAGCACGCTTTACTAAGGGCACTAGCGTTCTCAGGGAGCCTTGGCTAAGGCTGCTTGAGAACCTGGTACTATGGGACAATAGCGCACGGCCAAATCCCGTGGGGCGGATTCGGCGCTAGATTGGAGCCGTACTTACGGCGGATTAGTCCCGGTTACGATACGGTAGGGTACTCGCCAATAGGCAGTTATTTCCGTACCAAATAGGATTTCTTCGTACTAGTGGAAATAATTTACGATGCGGAGATTTTTGGATTTTTTTGTAGCCTGATTTTTTGTTCGCAAATGATATTTTGTTCGCAAATGATATTTTGTTCGCAAATGATATTTTGTTCGCAAATGATTTTTTGTCCACAAATCATTTTTGAAAAAAAAGGGGGGACTACCGGCGTATCTGCATCGTTAGGACGTAGGAAATTACGTGGCAGTACCACGATAGCTTACAGTTGTCTAGGTCGCGGTACTATCGGGCTGCCCGCTCGATTTTCAAAAAAAAGTGCGGGAAAAGGGTGTACAGCGTGCCGTATTTTGAACTTGTACAGGTCACGTTCGACACGTTGTAACTGACTAGACTGCGGGGCCACGTATTAGGAATTACAGCAAGGATCCGCGATTGCAGACGTAGACCAATGGGAAATTAGAATGATTAAAGGGCGGCAAGGTTAGGGATCGTAGTCGGAATCCGAGCTGCACGCAGCAGCCCAATGGAAAGCGAGAAAGTGAATGGATGTTTGAAAGAGGAATGTGATCATGCGGTGAAAGCGGGCTTGTAGAAATAGCCATTGTGTCAATAATCTAGGACTTACGTGGACTGACTATCTGACGCCCGTTGGGGGGCCGACACATAACGGATTTTCGCGGGTTTGATGCAACGACTAGTTTCCAGTCCGTCGTAGCCGTAGTCGCTCGTGGAAGTGCCCGTCAGGGAGTAAGTGTCGTGCTGGCGTAGCCTCCTACGTGGTGCACAGTATATAGGAGGGCAAGGCCTGATCGGCCCTCAGTTCTCAGAAGCTAGGGAGGATAGTTGGTGGGCCGTAAGGCGAGGGTATGTGGAGAGCCCCCTGAGGATGATCGGAGCGCAGCCTATCGAAACGCGTCGGGGAATGTGCGTGTGTGCTGAGATGAGTATGCGCTGTTATGTATTGATGAACATTCCAAGCGTGTGCGAAAGGCAGTTGGCCACTGTTTCCACTATTCTGTGTAGCATGGTAACTGGATGAGAGGAGATACTCACACTGGTGGCTGTGCCGACGACTAGTTGTCGCGCAAGGTTTTCACGAGCTTGTTCTAGCAAGGTTGCAGGCAACGGCAAGGCAAGGGTTACAGTGAGATAGGTGCACCAAGGTTCCTCAGTGGCAAGCGTTTGCGGAGTTGCAGATACTAAGAGAGATCCGATTACCAGCCACTATACTTCGGGAAGTATAGCATGGCGTCGTTGGGTAACGCAAGGACCGGAGCCGGCGGAGCAAGAAGTCCAATCATTTGCTTCAACTGCAACCAAGTTGGCCACATGGCGAGAGACTGCCCAGTGGGCAGGGGGCAAGGCGCCTTCACTAACAACGCGAAGTACTGGCAGTCAAGGAAGGAGAATGAAGATTGTATGAATCGAGTAGTGAGATGGGCAGATTACAAGATGCAGAAGGAAATGGAGAAAGAGGAGAACAAGAAGGCGGAAGAGGAGAGAAGAAGGATGGAAGCTGAACGCAGAAAGCAACAAATGGAAGAGGAGAATCGGGATGAGAGGATTCGAAGGATGATCCTGGAGGAGTGCGACCAGAGAGAGAAGAAAATTGAGGAGGCGGAGCTGAGAACGATTGCTGCAGTATCAAGGGACCTATGGAACTTCCGAGCTGAAATAAGAACGGAAATCCAGATGGTGCTAGCTGTAAACTCCAAGACCCCGAAACGGGATAGAGAGGCGTTTGCGAACGGACTTGATACTTACCTTACGAAGGAAGAGGTTCTGATGGATGATGAGTCGAAAATACCGCCGAAGAGAGCAAGAGGGAAGCGAATAGCGAGGAATTACATAGCACCGAACGACTTGGAAGAAGAAGCACGAGTCATGTCAAGAGCGGACTACGAGAAGAGCCTGAGACGGAAGACCAGCACGCCGATGAAGAACGGCTCCCCAGGGAAAGAGAACCCAGCATTGTGCAGTAATGGGAACATGGTGAATAATATCCTCGATACTAGGTCCAAGCTGATGGCGAAAGATTAGCGAGAAGTGAAGAAACTTTGCGAGGCGAGAGATATTACCTATATCTCTAAAGAGCAAGGTGTACGTGAGCTGCTCAACATAGCAGCATGGGGCGAAGATGTCGAGATGTTGGACAAGGCTTGGGACATTCAGGACCAATGACGGTTTGCGCCCCCGCCAAAGCTCATATGGGCTTACATTGTCACCCTCTTATCGTTGAGGGCGACAATCTGGGGGCACACGGGAATTTCGAAGCTCAGGCTGTTAACTGAGAAAGCTACAACTGCTTGTGCGGTACTGCTGGCAATAATGGGCCATATCCCGTGGGTAAGGAAGTTCCTGAACCTAGCACCGCGGTGTTGGAGCTGGTACTTCAAGCAACCAGTCGTATACTGTCTCGTCTCGCCCTGGTGTAAGAAAGCTTATATCGGTAGGTCCATTAGAGGTGCTGCGGAAAGATGGTGGGAGCATGTCAGATGCGCCGAATCAGGGACAGATGGTAGATCGCCGGTGCTGTATAAATGTCTCAGGAAATTTAACTGGAATAACTATGTCGTTATTCCCGTCGCTACCTCGGAAGTCTGTGGGTTGGGGAGCCTAGAAAAAACGCGCATCCGAAGCTTCTCTCCGTCACTTAACACGATAGGTACGTGGACGAAGGGGAATCCTAAGAAAAGACTAGGAAGGAGGGAAAGGAGAGCGAGGATAGGCAGAGACATGGAGCAGGTAGGAGAGAAGCGGACACGTATTATCATATTCTGAACGGGTAGTAGTTCGCTTGGTAGCACTAGCCTCCGGATGATTCTTGATGCAACTTATAGGGAGGGGAAGAAGCAGATCCAGGTTGTCAGCGAGGGTGGCAAAATCTGGGGGGAAGACTGGTCGTTAATTAAGAGACTGTTCGGGACATCGATCGTGGTAGCACAGGTAGGGAAGATAGCACTGTCCCACTCAAAAACCTGGCTAGAGGAAGGGGGGAAATTTTGGATTTCCCCCATCGTTATCACGCAGAATGCCAGGGACAGAGGGAAAGGGTACCTACGACAGCTCCTAGAGATGCCCTTGAAACGGAAGGAACTTGCCCTTTTGCCTGTGGATAAACTCATGCACCTCTATAACTGTGCGGCGACATTTAAGGAGAAGGAAAAAAGGAGGATGATCAAGGACTTCCTAGAAAAAGCAGTTGGCAGAAAAGTTGGGGTGAACATTCGGAACCGTGTTACAGTCCGGGTCAGATACAGTAAAGAAGTTAAGAAGAGTGGCATCAGGAACGTCCTGATCACCCAGATCGAGAGCTGTGGTTTACACCCCGCGATCGCGGGGATATTCAAAAGGAAGGCGAGAGTAGTCTGGAGAAGGAACAGAAATGTAGCAGAGATTCTCTGCAACTACAAGCAGCTTAGCAAGAAGCCGAAGTTGCAATGTACATGCAAGCAGTATGACTTACCCATCGTCAAGGGACACGTCCTCACAAGGATAGGAGATGTCACGGAGCTGCCATCACTGTTGCTGAATGGGAAGAATGTGGTTCGCCCGAGGATCGAGACGACAGAAGATGAGGTCAGCAACAACATATGACTGGCACTCATAGTTGTACTGGGCGAAAAAACGGGGGAGCAAGTAATGAATCTCCAAATCGATGGTTGTTTTTCATCAGAGCGAAGCAAGCACTGCGACACGGACGAACGACTAGTCTACTCAGTTAAAAAGAAGTTCGGAGACCTGTTAATCACACAAGTTGACAGGAATGCGGGAGACCTTGTGCTGATGTGTCCTTCGACATATCAGCATGGACTAGATAAACTGTTCTCCTGGAGCCTTGCCTATGACGAAGTCAGTAGCAGCGAAGCGGAGATTCTGAAGGTGATGAAGGACTTCGTAGATCGTGGCCTGCACAAGCTAGTTAACTGGAACTTGAAGGGGAGGATTGGTCAATCGTACTTTCTGCCCAAGCACAAAGATCTCAAAAGATGGCGGCCCATCGCTCCAGCATGCAGTGAACCTACTATGACCGGCAGCAGATGGATTGCTAGAGCACTCAATTTTCTGTTGGAGAAGCTCCCTGGAGTGGAGCATTTCAATCTCACTGCGACAGCCTTGCTTAAGCAGAATCTGAAGAAAGCAGAAAAGAAGCTTCAGCAGTATGGCAAGGACACGATGACTATCTGTGGGGGGTTTGACATTAAGGAAATGTTCACATCCCTCCTGCACTCAGCCATCATGGAGGCACTTTCATGGCTACTGGGAGAATGGGAGAAGAAAGGATACCAGAAGATCACAGTTTGCAAGAGAAGAAAGCAAGTCACGCTTGGGTTGAAAACGTTCGGGAAAGGCCACGTCAAGTTTTCCTTCAGTTACATCCAGAGTTTTGTATCCTTCGAGCTGCAGCACACCTACACTACATGTAGAGGAAAGCTGCTGAGGCAGGTCATAGGAGTGCCAATGGAGAAGAACTCCAGTCCCCCGCTGGCCTGCCTACTTTGTGCAAGGTATGAAGACGGGTTTCAAAGATCACTGGGCAGCGATCGGAAACTCGTCCATGGGGTGAGATTCATGGATGATGCGATGTTGGCAGTTGTCTGCAATCGAAGAAAGGAAGAGTCCATCAGCAGGGCGGTGGAGATACTAACGAAGTTTGGGAGTTGTTATGGTGATAAGCTATCCCTGGTCCCGGTGGTCCGCATGGATGACGGATCTAACACCATCGAGTTTGTTGGATCGAAGCTCACGGCAGTACCTGGGAAGACCTTGTTCCTGCTTGAACCAAAGACCAAGAACGGCTTGAGTGTCCAGATGGGGGAAGTGCAGCAGCGTCTTGTCCACCGCTGCTTTCAGGATTTTAGTTCTTACTCGGACAAGCGAGCGAAACTGGGAGCGATAATCGGATGTTTACACCGTATTCAGCAGATGGCAAACAGCGAGAGTACCTTGCTCTTACCAGTTTTGGCTCTGAAATACGAGCTCCTACGCTGGGGTTACCCCCCGACGTTCTTCTTCAGCGCCCTAACACGCTTTGCTTAGGGCACCAGCGTTCTCAAGGAGCCTTGGCTAAGGCTGCTTGAGAACCTAGTACTATAGGACAACAGCGCACGGCCAAATCCCGTTGGGCGGATTTTCTGCGCTAGATTGGAGCCGTACTTACGGCGGATTAGTCCCGGTTACGGTACAGTAGGGTACTCGCCAGTACGCGGTTATTTCCGTAGCAAATAGGATTTCTTCGTACTGGTGGAAATAATTTACGATGCGGAGTTTTTTGGATTTTTTTGTAGCCTGATTTTTTGTTCGCAAATGATATTTTGTTCGCAAATGATTTTTTGTCCACAAATAATTTTTGAAAAAAAAGGGGGGACTACCGGCGTATCTGCATCGTTAGGGCGTAGGAAATTATGTGGCAGTACCATGATAACTTACAGTTGTCTAGGTCGCGGTACTACCGGGCTGCCCGCTCGATTTTCAAAAAAAGGGGCGAGAAAAGGGCGTACAACGCGCCGTATTTTGAACTTGTATAGGTCATGTTCGACACGTTGTAACTGACTAGACTGCGGGGCCACGTATTAGGAATTACAGCAAGGATCCACGATTGCAGACGTAGACCAATGGGAAATTAGAATGATTAAAGGGCGGCAAGGTTAGGGATCGTAGCCGGAATCCGAGTTGCACGCAGCAGCCCAATGGAAAGCGAGAAAGTGAATGGATGTTTGAAAGAGGAATGTGATCGTTGGATGGACTATCGGAAGAAAGGAGCAGCTAGCCTTTGCATAGTACTTGAACACGTGAACGTGTGGTGAAAGCGGGCTTGTAGAAATAGCCATTGTGTCAATAATCTAGGACTTACGTCGACTGACTATCTGACGCCCGTTGGGGGGCCGACACGTAACGGATTTGCGCAGGTTTGATGCAACGACTAGTTTCCAGTTCATCGTAGTTGTAGTCACTCGTGGAATTGCCCGTCAGGGAATAAGTGTCGTGTTGGCGTAGCCTCCTACTCGGTGCACAATATATAGGAGGGCAAGGCCTCATCGGCCCTCAGTTCTCAGAAGCTAGGGAGGATAGTCGGTGGGCCGTAAGGCGAGGGTATGTGGAGAGCCCCTTGAGGATGATCGGAGCGCAGCCGATTGAAACACGTCGGGGAATGTGCGCATGTGCTGAGATGAGTATGCGCTGTTATGTATTGATTAACATTCGAAGCGTGTGCGAAAGGCAATTGGCCACTGTTTCGACTATTCTTCTTCTTCCATTCTTCCCCGGTTCTTATTGCTCCTCCTCCTTCTTCTTCTTCTTCTTCTTCTTCTTCTTCTTCTTCTTCCATTCTTATTCCTCTTCTTCTTATTATTCTTCTTTCTCTTCGGAATCCCTTCTTATTCCTCTTCTTCTTCTTCCCTTCTTATTCCTCTTCGCTTCTTATTCTTCTTTCTCTTTGTCTTCTTCATCTTCTTCTTCTTTTTAATCTTTTGTTGTTGTTCTTCTTCTTCTTCTGTCGGTGGGTCGCAAGGAACGGTCATGAGGAAAGCCCCTTGAGGATGATCGGAGCGCAACCGATCAAAACGCGTCGAGGAACATGCGCGATAGTTGGGATTGATACGAGTGTGTACGAGAGGCAGTTGGCCCCTGTTACACAATTCTTTTTCTTCCTCTTCTTCTTCTTCCTCTTCTTCTTCTTCTTTTTCCTCTTCTTCTTCTTCTTTTTCCTCTTCTTCTTCATCTTTTCCTCATCTTCTTCCTCTTTTCCTCTTCCTCTTCTTCTTCCTCTTCCTCTTCATGGCGATATTCTTTTTTTTTCTTTTCTCTTTTTTTTCTTCATCGCGCAACCAATTGACTTTTTCCCGCTCCTCGTCACATTTGCCACGTGGCAATGGTCGTGCTTTTTTTTCCTTTTCTTTTCCTTTCTTCCTTTTTTTTTTTTTTTTTTTTTTTTTTTTTTTTTTTTTTTTTTTTTTTTTTCTTCTTCTTCTTCTTCTTCCTCCTGTTGTAATGCGCGCAACTATCACGTGGGAACTTTCCACGTGGCAAACCACCACACAATTTTTTTTAGTTTTTCTTACGCTTTTTTATTTTAATTAGAAACCCTCGAGCCGAGCGTCGAGCTTCCCTACTTAGCCTAGCGCAGACCCTCGGGTCCGAGCCCCCCAATTGATTTTTATCATTCAATCAATCAACCAATCAATCGGTTTATCCAGTCGACTGATTGATAGGTTGATTGATTGATTGGTTGATTGAGTGAGTGAGAGAGAGTGAGAGAGAGGGAGAGAGAGTTAGAGACTGAGTGAGTTAGAGGGAGAGAATGAAAGATGGAGAGAACCGTTTCGTGCAGTAGTAATCTCGTCCGCCCCCTCCCACCATGCTTCTTTTCTTTTTCAATTCTTCTTCTTCCTCTTCTTCCTCTTCTTCCTCTTCTTCCTT
>BFEA01000859.1:41858-49581 GCA_003427395.1 Chara braunii | reverse complement strand
TTTTTTTTTTTTTTGAGAACTATTAAAGGAATTAGAAGAAAATATTGTCGATGTATACAAATAAAAGTTGCCTTAGTCGTTTGTTGGTATGTGATCTCGTGTTCTATGTGCTCATGGTTATGGAGATGATATTAATCCTTAGTTACTAACATTCGTTAAATTCCGTTTTTTAATATTGTATGGCTTTGTGTGTTCATTCTTATACTGTTCTGCTTATTCTTAAAAAACAACCAGGTGAGTACCCGTCAAAATATTGACATGAGATAATGTTCAAAACCGGTTGAGATGAATATGAAAAAAAAAAATGTAGGCTTAAATGTTCTGTGATGTTATAATGTAATTTTTATGAATAATCAGAAAGCAAGAATCTTGATAATAAATTAAGAAACAACAATAAACTTAGGCCGTCTTCCAGAAATGGTATCGAAGGAAAGCAAGACATGCTCGAGAACAATCAAGGTACGTATGATTGGTCTACGTGGGGCGCTGAAAATACTCAGACGTTTATGTTAAGCAAATTAAGTGTTATTGGGAGGGGGGGTTACACTATGCGTTTCGAATGGATATTTGAGAAGGAACCAATCCGATAATTAGGAATAAAGCTGGCAATAAACGTAGCAATTTTTCCAAGGCACCCGTGTTATCCGGAATGACCTCCTCTTGCCTAGACCTGTTCGAAAAAGTCTTGTTCTCTACCCTCTTTGTTCCTATCTCATCAAAGTCGCCTAAGCAAAAGAGGAGAAGAAAGGTGAGGCCATCAATGGTTTGCCCGACCTCGATTGCTAGGAATGACTCTTCCTGGATCCACGACCTTCGAGGCTGGCTGGGGAGAGGTGTGGCACGCCGCATAGATCCATTTATGGGGTTGGTGCAATGTTGTTGCGGTGGAGCCAACGCATACTTCTGAGATCTGGGCCTCGTTCTCAAGCTAGGAGAATGGGTACTACGGACTACTTCCTAGCGATCGGGGCTCGGGAAGGTCGGCGAAGACATGCTATCTTTTTCAAATCTTTTGTGGACGGATGATTGACTTAGGATACCTACGGCTGGCCGCAAGTAGGAGTCGCCTCGACTATGGTGGATTGGAGCCAGAAGAAGTTCTGATCCCAGTGACAAATTTATCCGAACAGGAAAGTGGGTCCTGCCAGAGAATGACAAAGGGCAAACGTGGACAGGCGAGGTATGTATGACTTTATTGCATGGGGCCCTGAAAAGACTAAGGGGCATATAGGATCAGAATCGAAGATAAGAAACGAATGAGGCATATAAACAAAATAGAAGGCGTCTTAATTAACCTCAATAGGAGTTCAAAGAAGTTCCGGTCTCGATTAAACGTTTGCAAAAACATGAAAGTGGACCTATACATCTATTTGCACGAACAAATAAATTCCAATGTGAATTAATATTGATTAACCTCGATAAACGCGCTCAAAAAAAAAAACGAACTGACTTCTTTTTTTTTTTTATCGTCTGTGCTTCACATTTTGGCTGCGTTGTTTGTGTTGCACTACGCCTTCTTTGTTTTTTTTTTTCTACTTGACACTATATTACTCTTCTTCATATAATGACATCTATATATGGATGTTTTGAGGTGTATTCTTTTCGTTCCGGTTTTCAGTATGCATCTTATTCCTCCTGTCCGCCGTGACGTGCCCATGTACAAATACGTACGTCCGTGCCTGTTAACATGGCAGAAGACCAAGGTCCACATGACGATTCAACCAACAGTAATTTATCCACCGTTCCAACCTTCTCTTCACTTGCGGATAGGTCCTTGCATATTCCGTGGAAGCGTCGCAAACGCCTTCGAAGTTGTGAAAAGGCTGTTAAGGATCCTCGGGTGTCTTCGCCAATAGTATCAAAGTGTACTGGGTGTCCTTCCATTCTTCTAGGTCAAGTTGGTTTGTGTTCGTTAGACTGCCCTTCTTCCTCATCCAACCATGGATTGAGATTACGTATATGTTCGAATATTACTCCCGGTCGCTCTGTGAGTAATACACCGATATCATCAAAACACGAACACCTCAAACGAGGATCCCCAGTTTTCCAAAGTCGTCGAACCCGAAGGTCTTTATAACAGGCGGTAGGTGCTGCAAGTGAGGGGATTGCTCCCAGGAGAGATAAACAACCGATGATAACTCAAGATGATGGTCCTGATTGTTCTCCCGAAGAACAATATAGTGATAGGTCTCTATCTTTTGGACAAGTGATTCCATCGATGAATGATTTCACAAGCCGTATGTTTCTCAAAAGAACGAGTCAAGGAAATATTAATGTTCATACGGATTGCATTGGTTGTCATGAAAATCTTTCTATGACCTTGCAAAGTGAACATGCACTTGAAATTCGTACGGTTGTTGCAATAAATGCAGATTTCATTTCGATGGTCGAAAGATCGATTTTACTAGATGATTTTCCCTTGCACTCGCCACATGTGCATAATTGCTCATCGTCGACATTGACTGCCGATGTCCAGCCAAAATGTGTGGAGAAGAACCTTTCTCCCACTTTGACAAATGTTCATGCACATTCATCTGTTGCTGCCACGTCCGAACCGAGTTCGCTGAACACATTAATTAGAATGTTTATTGGATCTCATAATCGAAGGAGAAGATTATTATTGTGGAGTCCGATTTGTTCAAGGCGCAACAAACGGTCCTGTATGTTGTTGATTCGACGATTGCGCGCGAATAAAGTCGCGCGCGGTGTGGAACTTTGATCTTTGTCGTCGATGCCTCATCGTGTGTCATCAGGCTATGATACAAGTGGAATAGTTGTTGAAAGTACTGTAGAGGCTAGTGAAGGAACGGAGCAAGTCGATAGAACGAATGTGAATGAACGATGTTCTACATCGCTTATAATTTCAAAACGAAGGAAAAGCCAAGGAAGACGGTCAAACTTTCATGTTCAACGTATGCGTGCATTGAGAGCTGCACTTAAGAATCATAGGAAAAAAGAAGATGTGCGTGCAAATATATATTTTATGCGGAGTGTGAGACGAAGTTTGTTCGTTATGAATATTCTTCAAGAGATTCGAGCAAGCGTCTCTGCGCAATCGAGGAGTGCATCTTCTTCTGTGAGACAATCGCCGAGTTCATCTTCTCGGGTGAGGCACTCGTGGAGTCTGTCATTTCGAGCGAGACATTCTGAGAATCCATCCGTGAGAAATCGAAATTCAATGAACAATCTTGAAGATAGTGAACCAAATAGTCGCGAGGAAGAAATGAATGATTCGCATAATGTTCCGACTCCTGATGTTAATGCACTCCCATCGGCACCCGTGGCAACAACGTATGCGGCGGTTGAGAACACCGTTGCGATTTTTGGGAATGCTAGCACTGTTGAACCCTTTAGGATTGGCGGTCGAGATCCGTGTAAGCATTGTGGTGCTAAATTGTGGCATCATGAAACAGAATAGACAAAGATGTGTTGCCGAAAAGGTACAAAACGTTGCCCTTTATGGGACTGGCCTTGTGAAGGTTTCCCTGAACATGAGATTCTTTCCTTTTGGACATCTCAAAGTTCTAATGGCCGATTCCTTTGAAATAATACGAGGATAATAATAGTTTATCCTTCGCATCCTCACGATTGAAGCAGCCGAACGATGATGTTCAAGGATTCAACGACCAACTTCGGACTCAAGGTTCAGTGCATTGGCTGTCGGGGAAGGGGAACGTCCTCAGTTTGCGCAACTATACTTGCACGATCCTCAACGTTTGGACGATGCAATTGATCAAAGGGTAAATTTCCTTAGCTTACCAACACGTACATCCGATGTCGAACTTGATCGAGCGAATCACATATTGAGAAGGTTTCACGAATTGCTACAACAATGTAACAATTACGTGAATGACTTTATGACGGTTGCTGACCTTCCACAGGAAGCCTTGAATGAGAGGAAGTTGGTCATGAATCTGGATGTCATTCCTGAGGAGGAACATGCAAGACGTTATAACCGTCCTATGGGTCTACATGAGGTGAGTGTTCTGATGACCAATGAACTCCTTCCTCGTGAGTTCGAGATTCATTTGTGTGCTCCTCTTCCTGGTGAGCGGCAGACAGTTGTGGTTCCAAAATGTTCTCGAGCGCAAGATTGCTTAAGGTTTGTTTCACTTTTCCTGGAAAGAATTGATAGTTGGTCTGTCCGACGTGCCTCAGAGGCTGGATGGCCGTCAGGACTTAGTGTCAAGGTACTATGCATTTCACCTTCACGAGCGCGATGGTGAAAGGCCTTGACTCCTTTATGCAACACGTCTCTTCCACGAGTTTTGTTGCATGACATACGCTAAAGTTGAATCCCTCCGTTTAAAATGGGTGAGATTCCATCAAAAAGAATTGCACTCAGAGTATTATTAGGATTTACGAGACGTTATGCGACAAAATCAATGTGGTGACGGAATTGGGATAAAAGTGGTTTTACCGTCAACGTTTACTGGGGGGGCCGATGTATGAGTGAAATATATCACGACAGCATGGCAATTGTGAAACGATTCGAAAAACCGGATCTTTTCATCATTATGACGTGCAACACTAACTGGTCGGAGATCAAACAAGCCCTATTACCAGGTCAATATCCTAACAACAGGCCTGATCTTCTTGCGCGAGTGTTCAAAGGTTACCTTGCACAACTGATTGATGAGATAAAGAACAAACGGATCCTTGGCCGGATGAGTGGAATGTTGTATGTGGTGGAGTTTCAGAAAAGGGGTCTACCACACGCACATATATTGGTTATCCTGCATCTGCGGATGCTGTTGACAATGTGGTGTGTGTCGAGATTCCTCCGGAAGGGGAATTGAGGGAAAAGGTAGCCAAGTTCATGTTGCACGGGATTTGCGGTGCGGAGAAACGCGACGCTTCGTGTACTGAGGACAGAGAATGCACAAAAGGGTTTCCGAAAGATTTGATTTTCACAACAACGTTCAAAGACGAAAAAACGAACTCTTCGTATAGGAGAAGAAAACCAAGTAACCGTGGTTTTACGATTGTTCAAAATTGTGTCGTTTACGACAATTGCCGTGTGGTCCCGTATAACCCGTACTTGCTACTGAGGTTTAATTGCTACTTGAATGTTGAATATTGTGCTAACATCAAGGCGTGCAAGTACGTGTATAAGTACGTGTACAAAGATTGCGATTGTGCTATATTTTGCGAGGAAGATAATAATAATGCGCCAATCGATAAAGTAAAATTGTATCAAGATATGCGTGTTGTGGGTGCATGCGAAGCATGTTGGCGTCTATTTGAGTTTGACGTTGCGGAACAATGGTCCGCGGTGAAAAAAATATCTGTGCATCTCGAAAATATGCAAAAAGTGCAATTCGAAATCGGCACTGAGCCTGAGGTTGTTTTGCATAAACCCCTAAAAACAAAATTGATAGCATGGATGAAACACAACTCTTTAAATGAAGGTGTTCATAAAGAGGAGCTTCCTCTTTACGCAGAAATCGTCAATACTCATGTATGGGATAACAAACATAAGAAATGGAACCGAAGAAAACATGATTTTCACGGTGGTCCCTTTGAAAAGATATCTTGGTTGCATCACGTGAGGTTCACCGAAGGGGAATGATTCTATCTGCGTGTGTTGCTAAACCATGAACATTCTCGTGGGGTACGCTCTTTTGCCAAAATTCGTACGGTGGACGGAGTCGAATATGATTCGTTCCGATTTGTGTGTCTTCGATTAGGTTTTTTGCAAACAGACGATGCATACGATCAATGCATAGACACAGCCGCTGCGCATTACATACCTGAAGAAGTTCGTAAAATATTTGTTATGATTCTTGCGTTTGGTCCGGTGAACAATCCGGTCCGTTTCTTCAAACGACGTTGGGATAAGATGTGTGACGATTTTCAGTATCGCGCACGCAATGAAATTGTTCCACCAATCATTTTGCAATCCTTACTGTTGTTCCATCTTGACTGTATTTTGCAAGAGTCTGAAAAAAACATCCGCCAGTTCTGCCTTTATTATCCGACACCCGATAGGGAAACGATTGCTGAGAACATAACCAGACATTACGAAAACAGAACTGTATCCTCGATTGACGGGGGGTCAAAAGTTTCCCTCACGATTTCGCACACCTTTAAAACCTGATAACACGCGTCCCTTCTTGATTGTGAAACAAAGTGATTTGGCGGAGCTTATCCGCCGTGCCGACTTGATTGTTTGGGACGAAGCTCCAATGAGTGACAAGTTTCACTCGTAAGCTCTTGACATCACGCTTCGGGACCTCTGTAACAATGGCGAACCATTTGGTGGGAAAGTTCTACTTCTAGTTGGGGATTTCAGACAATTTTTGCCCGTTGTGAAACACGGATTCCGAGCGCAACAAATTGATGCGTCCATGAAAATGTCTCCTTTGTGGAAAATTTTTGAGGTTCATCAACTAACAAAAAATATGTGAATTTTAAGCCTAGGGAATGATGAAATGACAGGAATGTATGCCCACTTTTTGATACATATTGGGAATGGTGACCATTCTCGTGTTGTTTCTAATGAATCTGCTGCGGTCAGATTGCCACGTGAGATTTGTACGGATAAACCAATTGATGAGTTGATTTCATGGACGTTTGATGATGTGTCGAACCATGTGGGGGATGCCGAGTATTTCTTTCTTCGATTATTTCTATGCCCTACGAATGATGATGGCGGTTCTGTTAACAATCGTGTTGTTGACGACTTCCCTGGGGAGGTCCGTGACCTTCTCAGCGTTGGTTATTCTGATTCGGATAATACCGGGCTTGGTATTGAGCCTTCCACCTCACAAACTGCGCTTAAAAATTGGTGCACCTATGATGCTTTTGCGACATTTGTCATCTAAGCAAGGACTTTGCAACGGTACAAGACTGATTCTGAAGAAGATCGTTAATGATGATTTGCTGAAAGTGACAATAATGCACACAGATAAAACAAGATTAATCCCCAAGATTAATCTGACAAGCGATGGTGAGACAACGGGGTTCAAATGGTTTATGAGGCAATTTTCAGTCCGTCTTGTTTTTGTTGTAACGATTAACAAGTCGCAAGGACAAAGCGTATCGCGTGTCGCGGTTTGGCTACGCAAACCGGTTTTTGCGCATGACCAACTTTATGTTGCTTTCTCGCGTGTTGGCCATCCCAACAACATTCATGTTGCGTTGCCTGATAATTATTTTTAACGAAGAACACTTTATATCATGAACTTTTGGGATGAGTCTTTTTTTTTTCCATCGAATCTTGGCATTCAAAATAATTCTGTCATATTTTTTCTTTGCGGGCGACTCATGAATGCCGCATAAGTACGACACTCGTGCTAAGAGGAAAGCAAGGAGAAACAACAATACCACTCAATATGATACGAATGTTACGTCAAAACCTGGAGGCAAACATTCGGAGAGGTCGAAGAAAAGTGAATATGATGATAGGTCGGTGAATCTTGGAAGTGAACATCATCGGAACGATCATCATGTTCTTGGTGAGGTTGAACGTTCATGAGAGGGAATACCCTTGATGATGCTGAGAACATGGTTGTGGAGGTGGGTGGTGACGATTGTCGTGTCGATGGGGATGGTTCACGTAGACGTCAGTCGGGTGGGCCTCTTAACCTTACATTTGCCGATGATGAGGATGATACCGTTACGGGCGATTCGAAAGAAGACTCTGTTCAATCTACTTTCATGAGAAAAAAGAGTCGTGGTGCAAAAACAAATCTTTTGGATTCCTCCAAAGTGGCGGAAC
>BFEA01000859.1:29358-36858 GCA_003427395.1 Chara braunii | reverse complement strand
AGATATGTATCCTGACCGGCGCTCCATCGACAATTATCGTTGTTCCAAGGAACTCCATCGAGTTGTTCCCTCTGTCTTTCCTTACCAAGCTCAGACTCTCATCATAGCTGGACTCGAATTTTATGAATATCGACATTGCCTTCTGATGCGATCCTTCCCCTCGATCCAGCATCCCGACTACCACAACAATGTCGTCTATCATTCTCATCCCCCTCACCAATCTCCTATCCTGTCACAAAGAGTTCAGAAATCCTGCTTCGGCCCTTGCACACACCACGCATGCTAGGGATGGACTGGAGCTCCTCCCCATAGGGATCCCGAACACCTGCCTCAACATCTCCCCGGCACACATCACATACGCATTGCCGAGTTCAAATCTCACAGCGTTCATAATCTCATCAAATTCTATAAGTACATATCCTTCGCTTTTCCTCAGGTTCCGCGCCATCATACACATCTTCCCCCTCTGGCTCACTCTAACTCCTTTCAGATTCCTTTGTTTATGATACCCCACCAGCCACCTTATTGCTTCCGTCACGCTCTCGTGTGATAACCTCGCAAACATGTCTTTCACGTCGTAGCTCCTTGCACACGCAAACTCACATTCCCCATCCATTTCTCATTGGATCTTCTCACACTTCCCTCTCAATTCATCTGTCGCTCGCAGATCGAAGTGCTTCTCATCCCCGATTGCAAACATCATATGCCTCAATGCCCTCCCTAATCTTGCCCCTGCGAGCTTCGCTGGGTCACCGCTTGCTGGTGATATCGGTCTCCATCTATCCACGTCTTTGTCCTTTGGTAGTACGTACGCCCTCCCTACCCTCCCACCTTTCCCCCACGCCGCAATCTTCCCCAAACTTCCTCTCTCATAATTCGCCTTCATGTCGCCGATCACCTGTTCTTCCGTTCTCTGAACCGGCACAAAACTTGCATTCCAGTTGAATGTCATATTACATACATGTAGGTACAGTACCGGGCATAACACTAGAGTGCCTCCTGGGTTCCGATCTATGGGCACTGCCACCATTCCACCCACCATTCTCGCCCACTCTCTCACTTCCCTCCCACTCATCGCCTGACATTCCATCCCTGGTTGCTGTCGGTAACATCCCATCAGAACCTGATCTTGCACCTGTATCCTTCTCCCCTTTCCCCATGTTCCTACCGCTTCCTTGATACACTTCCTTAAAAAATCTACCGATACCTCGTCCCCACACGTCATATTTCTCGAATTTTTCACGAAATCAGGCACCCCAGGCACATAATCCAACCTTACTTTAACGTGTCCTTGTGCTTTTGCCCATGGCACCTCTCTACATGTGCAGAAAACCCTCCTTGCCCCTGCACAAAACCACTGGTTGTGAATTATCTGCCCTACGGTCAGACTCCTCTTGAACACCACTCGCGTCCGCTGGGCCACATACTTATCAATCTGCTTGTCCTGAACCAGCTGCTTGATGATCCCTTCCATTACCTCCCTCACCCTGCCTGCCTCTATCCTTCTTGAGAATGGTATCCTTACGATCGGCCTCCTCCTAATCTCCGTGCCGAATCTCATCCTTACCACCCGCGTTACCTTGTTCTTAAGTGAGTACCTGGTCGTCTTTCTTCCAAAGGTAGCAGCACATCTATATAGCGCTAGCAGCTCTGAAGAGCTCTTTCTCTACCATGCTCTTACCTTCTACGACTGCCTCAATACCTCCTTCAGAATGTTCCTTCCATGGTCCATGGCCGTTGAAGCTACTCTCACCCTTACCACTGTGCATCTTCCTCCACTCTCCAGAAATTGCTTGCAGTTTTTAATCTGGCACCTCCTGCCATTTACTTGTACAATGGTCTCCCCCACCTTACTTTTGACATTCCTCCACTTATCTAACCATTCCTCTCCTCCTGATGCTATGATCACTTGTGGCTTCTGTGGATGCCTGAGAATATCTATCAGTGGCGCGTTCCCGTTAAACAGAATCACCCTCCCTTGCTTTGCATACCCTCCTCGCTTCCCCCTCTCCCTTCTCCCTTTTCTCTTCTTCCTCCTCCCCATCCTTTCTGCCCTCCCATGTACATTTAGCGCAGGCGAATACCTCTTTATCAGTGCTTTTTCGATCGCTGCAGGCTCTCTTGCTCCTGTTATTACTGGTAGTATCAGGTATTTCCTCCACCCGAACACCTTCAGCCACATGTGCAGTTTCGGAGAGTTTCCCAGCTTCCTTGATCTTGCGAATTTCACGTGCTCCGACCATCTCAGAATGAAGCTTCTCGTTGTACAACCGATGTAGAAGTGCCTGCACCAAGGGCTCACTAAAACATATATCCCCGATCCCCGCGTGGACAGGTCTCCTTCCCCTTCCCCTATTATCCCAACCCATCTCCTTGCCCATGGTAGGCACCCGTTGATTACTACCAACACGAATGTCCTCGTGATCCTGTCTTCCTTCCCATACTCTAATTCACATCTTCTAGGGCCTCTGACTCTGCCCTCTTCCATCATTAGACCTTCAAGCTCCTCAAGATACTCCATATCTCCTACTTACCGTCCGGAGAGCGATGCGGCATTCCCTCCGATTCCCTCATACGCGAGCCTCGTCCTGCATCGAACCAACTCGTTAATCACTGTCTCCTTCCTAGTCCACTCCACTCCTTCCTCACCGCATATCTTCTTCAATTCTGGTGCCTTCTTCGCTGATAGCTCCTGGTGCATCTCCAAAGCAAATTTTAATACCTCCACCCCTCCCGCTCCACTATTCACTTCCCTTTTTCGTGTTGGAGGTGTGCGCTCTTCCGATGCATCATCCACATCTACCGACGTATTCTTATTCACTCTCATTTTCAGCGCTGACACCCTCCCATCTCCCTCCGTAATCCTTCGCTTCCCTTTCCTCTTCTCTATCGCATCGACCAACCTCCCCACTTCCTCCCTTACTTCATCGCTATCATCCTCCGATTCATCAAAATAGTTCCTCATTTCTCTCAGAACTCTCGCTTTTGTACGAGGTGACTTCTTTTTCACACCCTGCGATGTCGTCGCAACCGTCTGCTTCGTGTGCTGGCTCAACATCCTCATCAGCTTGCTTCCAGCTTTGCTTCCCTGACTTCTGCCTCCCTGATTCTATCTGCCTCCCTTCGATCCTCCTCGTCCCTCCTTCGTCTCTCCATCTCCTCCTTCTCCCTCCTTACCTCCTCCATTTTCTGCTTCTGTAACTTCTTCCTGAAGTAAGTCTTCATTTTGTTTGTTTCGTCATCTACCCCCTGCTGTACTGCCTGTTGTTGGACCAGCTGCGTCGGCCTGCCGTTCCCCGCTGCCCAGCAATTCCTTGCATAGTACCCTGCCTTCCCGCATAGATAGCACACTACCGTCCCCGACGGAATTCCTTGCTGCGTACCCCCATTATACGCTGCTGAAGGGATCTGGGGCATCCCCATCGGCTGCTGCTGCTCCGCCATCTCCCCTTCTCCTCCTCGTCTGTCTCCTTCTCCTCGCCCTTTTGTCCCTCACTAAACACCCTAGACTATGCAATCTCCCTAACGCTACTTCAAAGAGGTTGATTGCCTCTTCTCTCGAGTCTGAATCTCCGAACTGTAAAGCTACGAAAAATGTTGGTACCAATCTTTCCTCTACTATCTTTTGGAAGTCTAGCCACTGGCGTTCGAATTCTAAGTCCCTGAAGTTCCTAGTAGACATCCCCCCCGGAGTAAGTATCCCACGTGATCCGAACGTAAACACTCACCGACCAACCGGATCCCTTAACCCTTTCTTTTACACCTTGAATCACAAGATAACTTCCGAACAACAGCAAAGCCATGCAACTTAAATGTGCTACCTTTCTCCACATCTTTCTCACTTTCTTCTTTCCTTCGTATCTCCCCCGCCGACGATCACGCGGCAGTGTTTCACTAGTGCATCCGTACTCATCTCCTCCACATTCTACCTCCTTTCTTCACGATCGGTTGCCCAACCCATCCGTCTTCCCGGCGTATCCCTTGCGCTTCTCGACTCCGTTTATCCCCTTTCCCGCTCCTCTGATTAGTTCTCCGTTCTCTCTTATTACCGTGCACTCCCGGCACGCGAGAGATGGAAATGTGATCTTAATGAACGAGAGGCGGAATAGACGAGAGTCCTTAATTCGACAGAGAAACAATATAGCTCGAAACGAGAAACGAGAAAGAAGAGAGGAGAAAAGGAGGAGAAAAAGAGATGAGATTCCGAGATTATCGAGAAACATGAAAAGGAGGACGAGACACGGAGAATGAGATAACACACGCTATCGCCGTTTACTCTTCCCCACTCCAACTACTGCTCTTCTCTGTTCCCTCGAAGTGGACACGATCAACGAGGTACCCGACCATCAAAAGGCGAACTGTGATCATGAGAAGCATTAGATATGATACGAGATAGAAAACGAAATACCATATGACGATCAACACGAGACGAGAGAGGGGGAGGGAAGGAAGGAGAGGAAGGAAAGGAGATGAAAGGAGAGGAGAGGAAAGGAAAGGAGAGGAGAGGAGAGGAGAGGAGAGGAGAGGAGAGGAGAGGAGAGGGGAGGGGGGAGAGAGGGAGAGAGAGTAAAGGAGAGGAGAGGAGAGGAGAGGAGGAGAGGCGAAGAGAGGAGACGAGAGGAGAGGAGAGGAGAGGAGAGGAGAGGAGAGGAGAGGAGAGGAGATCGCTCCCAGAGCAAAGAGAGAAAAAACGACACCCCAAGATACGAGAAAGACGAGAGACGAGAGAGACGAGAGAAGAGAAGAGAAAAGAAAAGAAATGAGAAATGAGAGGGAGACTGGAGAGGGATACGAGATCGGAAAGCCAAAGTCACCAAGGGTTCCCACCGCCGACGTCCGCTCTTTTTTCTTTCGCCGAGACTAGGTAGAAACCGAGATACCACAGGACGATCAATGAGACTAGACGGGAGTGCTCCCAGAGCAACGAGAGAAACGATACACCTGAAGACGAGAGACGAGAGAGAGAGAGAGATAGAGAGAGAGAGAGAGAGAGAGAGAGAGAGAGAGAGAGAGAGAGAGGATATAGGAGAGAAACAAGAGAAACGAGAGAAACGCGAGAAACGAGAGAAAACGAGAGGGAGAGAAACGAGAGAGACAAAAAGGGAGAGAAAAACCAAAGTTACCGCCCAAACTTGATTGTTCCCGTTACTTCGACTTTCGCTTTTTTTCTTTTTCCGCCTTCCACCCACCCCGCCTTTTTCTCAACACACCATTCGCAGCGATCCTGATAAGCAATACGCCCGAACTGAAATCGAAAAGACGAGAGGCGAAAAACTAATCAAAGGACGAGCGACGAGAAGCGAAAGGATAGGAGAGACAAGAATGAGAGACGTGAGATACACCCGAGAGTCGCAAATGACCAGCAAAAGAGATGGAACGAAAACGCACATCACTTTCCACCCGGATGATGATCTGATTTGTCCGATCAACCTTACGATGCCACGCACCCTCCCTTGAGAAGAAGATTTGGCCCTTCTGCTCACCTCTGCTGAGGTATGCTGATCGCGAGTATCTTCTCCGCGTCTGTTCACCTCGCTGCTTCGCTACTCTCCCCGGTAGCTCCCGTTATTCTGATGTCTCGACTCCGATCCAAATGCGTTCACTATTTCTCTCTCCCCCCTGATCTGTCGCCGTTCTTCCCCCCTCCTCCGTCCTCTACACCCCACTTTCATGCCATCCTTCTCTCCGTTTCACCGTTTTCTCCGTAGCTACCAATCATACCTTGTCTTGAACTCACACGCGATGACGCACGATGACGGAGATGAGAAAAGCGAGAAAACGCTGACAGAGATGAGAAAAACGAGACAAAACGAGAGAGAAAAAAACGAGACAAATTGAAGGTGAAGAATACCCCCTGATACACAAGTCACGAAGTACTTCAGCCCGACTCCGAACTGAACTGAACTGAACTGAATTGCATGCTCCGCTCGTAGCCACCGACCTAGTATATAATACTCCGGTTACCACGTTATACGAGATTCAAGTAAGAAGGAAGATTCGACAAAGCATGGAGATTCACATGGACAAGCTTTCTCATTCAGCCAGCACTCTATCCATTCTGCTCTCTCCATGCATACCCAAAAAAGCTTCTTCCTTCCTTCGTACGTTCTGCCCTGACGCGTTGTCGACGTACCCGACAGACTCATCAGGGGGCTAACTGCTAGAGGCCCAAGCGCTACACTGATGAGCTCACCCTCATCCTTCTTCCTTATATAATGTTTCTCGCTTACCTCTCGTTTAGGATCCGGTGTTTTTGCGTTCGTCTGTGGGAACTTCTACCTCCCTCCCCTCTTCCTATCCTACCTCGTCCATCTTCCTACTTACGTTCGTCTTACCTCTTCTTTGGTATGTCTGAAGATTCTGATCCCTCCCTCGCCCACCCCTTGCATCCTGATTCGTTGTGATCATACTTTTTCTCTGCCCTCCTTCTTCATGCGTCTCTTCCCGTTCTGCCTCTGCGTCTCCCACCATATCCCCACGTTCCGCCATCTCCTGCTCTTTTTCCGTTACCATAAACAGTTCCTGTTCATCCCCTGTGATGGACCGTTCTTCCCCACCCACCCGTTTCGATCGCTGAATCACCACTTTCTCTGCGCTCCTTCCTAAGTTAGACTGCCTTTCTCCCGGACAGCCTCTTCCCCTTCCTCCTTCCTGTCCTTCTCGGCTACCCAACCCACCTCCTTCAGCTTCACTTGCGTACATTCCTCCCGTTTCGCCTCTCCGCTGTCCCGAATCGGACTCCCGCCATCTACTCTAATCAGCACCTATGTTGGAGATCTAAAGGCTTCCCTCCTTTTTTTTTTTTTGATTCAAACTATGTCCCGCCGTAATACAATACATTTGTACCCTGCGTAGAAAAAAGGGAAATATGACAAAATAAAGAAAAATACATAAAATAAAATAAAATAAAATAAAATAAAATAAAATAAAATAAAATAAATAAAATAAAAGAAAGACCAGATAAACTACCCTATTGCATTCGCCTAAAACCCGGTATACCAACATTTCCTCCTTTCCCCTTCTTGATCCCCCCTTTCCCTCTATTTCCCGTATTGTACACTTCCATTGTTAGCCTCTACCCTTCTCATAGGTGCCCCCCAAACTTCTGCAGTCCGGGGTACAAACCGGAGAGCGTAGCTCCCCAGTGACCCCTGGACAGTTTGGCAAATTTTGCCAAAGCCCCGAGAGAGAGAGAGAGAGAGAGAGAGAGAGAGAGAGAGAGAGAGAGAGAGAGAGAAAGAGAGAGAGAGAGAGAGAGAGAGGGAGGGAGAGGCAACGAGTATCAAAAAACGAAAACGGGAATGGATCTTCGAGCTTTCGCGTGAAGATACGTTCCCATTTTCGGCTTTTGAAACGTGCGTGCGGGCGCGTGAGAGAGGGAGAGAGAGAAAGGAGGCGAAGTTGCCGCGGCCCTCCGTGCAGGTCGACGTCTCTCTCTCTCTCTCTCTCTCTCTCTCTCTCTCTCTCTCTCTCTCTCTCTCTCTCTCTCTCTCTCTCTCT
>BFEA01000858.1:422486-434733 GCA_003427395.1 Chara braunii | reverse complement strand
GGAGTGAGCATGCATGATGAGAGAAGAGGACTGAGACTGAGATCTTGAGGGAAGAGAGAGAGAAGTAAAAGACAGGTTGGCGAGTTGGCTATGGTGACTACTTACCTGTTCTGCGCTTGACGAGTTGCCGGGAGGTGGCGCTGGGACATATCATGTTGTTGAGCGTTGGGATTCATGAACTCGAGATACTCTTTGTAATGTGTTTGGGATAATATAAGCTGCACGACTTGGTTCTCATCTCATCCCCATTCTGCGTTGAGTGTGTTGAGTCATAACATGTGTGAATGGTGATGTTGCATGTATTGTGAAACACTCTGGCAAGACGTGGTCAGTCAGGACCCTTGCACCATTGTAATGACCCGCCAAAACACACACTGAGAACACTGCTGATTTCTGCGATTTGTCGGTGGAATGTATGCCTTGCTGCGATTCCCGCATTCTGCTGTGATTTCTAAGTCTGTGTGTGTGTGTGCCTGCTGGTCTTCGTGCCTGTCTGAGTGCTTGTCGGCCGGAGTGTGTGTGTGACCCGCAAGGGTACTTGTTGGTTGAGAGGCCCCGCAGGGCCGTTACTTACCTGTGGCCGTGACTTTGAGGGGTGCAGCAGGGAATAACACTCAAGTAGCAGGTAGGTCGGTACCACTTAGGAGGTGGTAGAAGTGTCGGGTACTGGAGGCCGAGCAGAAGAAGACAAAAGTTGGCATTTTAAGAGGCCCAGTGGCGGTAGGCTAGAGGTAGGCCGGTACCAGTCCAAGAAACCTGAATCTAGGGCCTGACCGGACGATATCAGAGCCTGCAATGATGTTTCCCTCCGAAAGGGAGGAGGTACCGGTTGCTGGGAGGCTGCGCGGCCTAGGAAATCACCGCCCGAAGAGGCAAGCAGGCCGCTATATCTTCAAAAGGAGTAAGTAGCTCCTCCTCATTTGCGGTGTGCAAGGATTGGCGACGTACTGCTGGAGCCAAGCGCTGGACTTGGAGCGCTGCCTGGAGGAGGAGGGCAGCTGGGCGCTCAGCCTGGCTGTGGCGAGCACCCCAGCCTAAGGAGGAGGAAGAAGGGGGCGAAGGAGGAGAGTGGCGAGGTACCTACCGGGCTATGGTGGACACCACCTTCATCATCGTGACAGGCGCTGCATCTGGAAGGCCCCAATGGGGGTAGTGCCACACCAAGGAAGCTTGAGGGAGAGTATGGCATGGCGGCTTAATGAGCAGCGACATAGCTGCTTTGTGTTGTCCTTTGGAAAGGAGGGCAGTGACATAGCTCCTTTGGGTTGTCCTTTGGACCGGAGGGCAGAGCCCTTAGTAGTCCGCCATATCCTAGGCATGTGAGAGGAAGAAGAAGGGCGGAAGCCATGGCTATGGTGGACATGTTGTTGTGTCAGCAGTAAGAGGGAACTTCAGATATTGATTCTGGTTCATCCACTTATTGTTATTATTATTATTGGAAGAAGAATAAGATTGGCGAAGTCAAGGAGAAGGAGGAAGGTGGAGAGAGCAGGGGGATTTGTCATTGGTCTTGCTGGTGTACATCTTCTTCTTCTTCTTCTTCCTCTCTTCTTTTGCAAGTGGTTTCATTTCTTTTACAATTGGGTGGCATTGTCGTTCTTGTGAATTTGTTGTTTGGAGATGACCACGATCGTAACAATTGGTATCAGAGCAAACTTACTTGCTGGCGAGAGGTGTTCGTTACCCTAACCCTAATCCCTAATTAGGTTAGGGCTAACCTAATCTAGGATTAGGATTGGAGGTTAGGGTTAAGAGGGGCAGCGAGGTATGTGGATGCTGCCCCCACCTGGTTAGGTCATGTAGGGTCGACATCAGACCTGAGCAGGTTGCTTGAGTGATTGAATGGGGTGGCGAGACACAAAGGAGGCTGATTGGAGTAAGCGAGAGGGAGTAGAGAGTGAGAGGCACTCGCACCTGGAATCTGGACTTCAAGAAGACATTGAGTGACTTTTGGGCTTCCCCTGAAGAGGGAGACTTGACTGGAGGCTGCCATGTCTGCATCGAAGAGCTGCAAGTTGCTACTTTGGTGTTCAACATCGACGGAGGATCCGCCGTTGTAACATGGGTGTAGGAAGACCCTCTTAGTCATGCTAGGACACTCTGTGTCGTGGTAGCTAGGGGCCAGGAGGACCTATGAGAGAGGGGGGTGAGTTGTTATCCATCTTTGGAGGCTGGGCCTCACAGGTAAGTGTCGTGTGACTTGGGTATGCCCATGGGTGGTTGCTTGGTGCTTCATGGCCTGTTGGGGTGTGTTGGGCTCTCCTCTTCTCCGCGGTCTTGGTTGTGTGTGAGCATGTGGATTGCTTTCTCACGTGATGGATAGATGGATGATGTATCTTGTTCTCAATGACATATCTCTTTCCACTTCTGAACGGTTGTAGGAGTAGGTTCCTGCTGAAAGTTGTCTTTTCCTTTTCAGTACGCTAGAGGCAGTTTGGGACTGTCTTGGGACACCCTTCTGATTGGTCCTGGTCCACAACCTATTTGGGACCCTTCGGCACTCAGTGGGACCAGGCCCAATTGGACAGGACCCTTCGGTCCCAAATCTGTTGTCGTCAGTGCATTTCTTTGCTGTGCTGAAATTGGGGGACACACGGCTAGTAGGGACATTCCATTCAAGGGGATCTTGACTGGTCTTACTGCATGTTCTCACACACTGCCCCGCGTCTGCCCCGGCGACCGTCTGCACCCCTCAAAATCTCCATTGCTTCGGTTAGTTTTCTTCGTCTCACTTATTTGTGGTACATGTTCCATGTCAGGTTAGACAAGAGGGGATCTCCAGCTAAACTGACTGGACACATTTGTTAAGATATACCTCTCTTTGAATTGTTTTTTTATTATTTTTATTCGGCTGCGTGGATGTCATTCTCTAAGTCCAAATGAGTTGCCGCTCCGGCTAGGAGATCTACCTTCTGCTCTTGTGATTTTTTTTTTTTTTTTTTTATCTGAACTATCTATGTCCAGTATTGAGACGCGTGCGCAAAAATTGAAAAGAGAGAGAAGGGAGAGAGAAGGGAGAGAGAAGGGAGAGAGGGGGTATTATTTTTTAGAGTGTGAGGAGGGGTAAGAGGCGCGTTCGTCCAAACGTGAGCAAAGAGAAGACCCCTCTTGAGAGATCTACTGACACCCCATCCTCCGGGAAGACATCTCATCTGCCCAATGGCAGGTCATGCTGGACGTCGCGGACGAGAACGAGTTATGAGGATGCGTTGCGTAGAGAAAGTGAGGCAGAAGCAATGGCTAGATCGGCAAACATTGCTGATCAAACAACTCTTTTGATTTTTCCGAAAACCAAAGATGCTCGGTTTGCAGAGAAGTTAACCGCTGTTGTAACAGCCTTGGTCCAACTACGGACTCTATAAAATTTTGAGTCGCGTGTGACAACTCTAGAACAGCGAAATCAAGAGTTGCTGGCTGAGATTGCAGACCTCAAGCAGGCCCAATGCCTATCCCTCGTCCTCCTCGTCCTGCTGCAGCCCCAATCTTTCCCCCTAACCCAATCCTCATGCAAAGGTCAAGTGGAATTGTGACTTGTGCAGGAGCCGGTGCCAACTCTTCAAGCGGCAGCGCCGACAGTTCTGCACCGATCCCAGTCCCAAATGCAGGATCATCAGCCCAAAATGTCGCAGTTCTTGTCGGCATCAGGATCATCAGCCCAAAATGTCGCAGTTCTTGTCGGCATCCAATACAACAGTCCCATGGTGGACAAGAGGGCAGTCACGCTGCCATCCAAGTATGACGGGAAGGGTGATATCACCGCTTGGATCAAATTCATGCGCTCATACTTCAAGGTACTGCGTACACCGCAAGAAGACCGAAGTATGATCATGGGCACAAATACTGAACCCGTCGTACAAAGTTTTATTGAACTCCAAGCTGTTAGTGCGGGTTACGAACGGATTGACCTAACTGAGTGGTTGAAAGTGACTCCTGCGCTTACTCTTGAGGGCCTCCTCATCGCACAGTATCAATATAAGCATGCTGCATTCAAGGCAAGGCTGAAACTTGAGGCCCTTAAGGGCCAAAAGTGGAGGACTTCCATGCAGGCCTTGGAACATCTGACTAGTCTGTTCACTACTCCAAACCTGGGATGGACTGACGTGTCTTGCATGGATGTAGTTATGGGAGTGGCCCCTGAAGACTATCTCCCGACTAGGACTCAAGGAGCATTCAACCCGGTGTGAGCTCTTGACGGATCTAGTCAACCTAGAAGCCAAAGACCTTGCCAGGCGTGCGAAGACACCAGCTGCAGGAAAAGTTTCACGACACAAGCGGTAAGGAAACAACCTTAAGTTTGCCTTGCATCAGGAGGCTGAGGATCAGTCCTATGCGGATGATCTGTCTCTAGATGACGATCTAGAGTACTCTGAAGTGGGTTGTTCTACATCAGCCCTTGAGTCTGACATGAATGACGAAGAAAAGTATAATGCCTTTAGAAAGACTGCTTCAAGCAAGGGGCCTAACCACAGTTCAGGTAAGGGAACCATAGCATACCTCCCCAAGAATGCAAAAATTCTTGAGAAGCCGGAGGATGCTTCCACCAAGCTTTGGAAAGCCCTTCGCATTAGTCAAAAAAGAAAATCCAAACTGCGAGTGTGCTTGCATTGTGAAAAGTTTGGGCATGCAGTGCAGGATTGTTACCGTCTACAGCGAAACAACCAAAGGGTGTAGAAGAGTCATCAACACTCTCTACAAAAAGGGAAGTTGAACAGTTAGCTGCAGGCCCCTCCAAGGAGCCTGAATCTGATCAACAGTCTGCTCTTGAAGCCTGGACCGATGCTGAAACCAAGGCTGCTGCAGTTCAAGTACTTTATACTGAGCCTTGGGAGGAGACTAAGGAAGTTAACTTCCATTCTCACTTGGAACATTGGTTGCAGCTCAAGCAGCAACGCCATGTTCAAGGGGGAGTGAAACTGATCTTCTTTAAGTTGCTCATCAACCGCCGATACATTCGTGTCTTGATTGATAATGGTTACACAACTACTTTTTTCCTAACGTGATTCGTAAGGCGAGCCGGGGAATGAAGCAGAACCCTTGTCAGACCCAGGTAGGCAACCAAGAGGTTGTCACCTCAACATATGTTGTCAAAGGTGTGCGCGCCACCTTCGACAAAGATGGCATTGTCACTCATGAGTTGAATTTCTATGTCCTCGACAAGTGTCCCTTCGACGCGGTCATTGGTTTGGGTTGGTTAAAAGCCTATTGCCTAAGGACCACGTGGGCGGATACTTAGTTCGTGGTGCGTGACGCCAAGGGGAACAAGTGTACTGACTTGTTGGATGAGACGCGCNCCTATTGCCTAAGGACCACGTGGGCGGATACTTAGTTCGTGGTGCGTGACGCCAAGGGGAACAAGTGTACTGACTTGTTGGATGAGACGCGCGAATCCCCGGTGACTCTTTTGAGTGCGAGCAAATTTTGTAGATCAGTGCGCACCCGCAAAGAAGGTGAGCATGTGCATGTAGCCCTTGTAAAACCTCTCCATGTGCCTTCTACTTTCGCTGCATTTTCTACCTCGGAAAATAATTCTACTACTAATACATCTACTTATGTTCCATCTACTTCTATTGTAAGAGATAAGTCTATTTCTAACCCAACTACTTCATATTCGGTTGTTATTGCTGTAAATTCTCAAACTGATTTTCTCTCTTTCGATGAGGATGATCCTCTGTCGGAAGTCCCAACAAACATTCATTGTCTACTAGATCGATTCCCTGAAGTTTTGGCTGAACCTCGTGGAGTCCCCGAGCGTTCGGTTAAACGCAAGATCGAGATAATAGAAGGGAGTGGTCCTCCAAAGGGCTGCATCTACCATGGAGCAAAGCGAGTTGGAGGAGTTGAGAGGATAGATTGACGACATGATGTATCGTGGATGGATTAGTCAAAGTGAGTCTGAGTTTGGTGCACCTGTCCTGTTTGTGCCAAAGAAAGGAGGCAAACCCCAAATGTGTACCGACTATCGTGGCCTAAATCATATCACTAGAAAGAACGCTTATCCCTTGTCTCGCATAAATGATTTGCTGGATGCTGCAGGTGGGTGCAAGGTCTTCTCCAAGATCGACCTCAAGTCTGACTATCACCAGATTAAAGTTGATCCAAACGACCAGCACAAAACTGCATTCAAAACACGCGATGGGTTGTACGAATTCATCGTTATGCCCTTTGGTCTTATGAATGCACCAGCCACATTTCAGTGCCTCATGGACAAGGTTCTCCGCCATTAGCTCAACAGGTTTGTTGTCGCTTACCTTGATGACATCCTGATTTTCAGCAAGTCCATCGAAAAGCACATCAAGCACCTTGAAGAACTATTGCAGGTTCTCAAGGAGGTGCAATTGCAACTCAATATAGAGAAATCTGAGTTTGGAAGGGACAATGTTATCTATCTTGGGCACCGGTTGTCTGCAAACGGCCTTGAGCCTGAGGCAACCAAGGTTGAGGCCATACGAAAGTGACCGCAACTGGCGAACGTACGCGAATTGCGTTCCTTTCTTGGTTTGACTTCGTATTACCCGAAGTTTGTACCCAATTTTTTTGTCATTGCTTACCCACTATGAAGGCCAACAAGCAAAAATGTCGCTTATGCGTGGTGTGAGAAATGTGAGACTGTGTTTCAAGACTTGAAAGAGGCTTTGGTAAAAGTCATCCTCTGCTCCGCATTCACGTTCGTGGTCACTACGGACACGAGCCAGTATGGGATTGGCGCAGTGTTGCAACAAGATGATAGCGATGGCCTGCGTCCGGTCGAGTATTACAGCAAACACATGCCCAGCCACAAGGTAGCTACCTCCACATATATGCGTGAGCTCTATGCCTTGCGAGAGATGCCTGCGCATTGGAAGTACTACCTCTTGGGTCGCCACTTCAAGGTTTACTCAAATCATCAGACCTTGCAGTGGATCAAAACGCTAATTGATCTCTCTCCGGCGCTGACCCGCTGGTTGCATGACATTGATATTTACAATTTTGAACTAAAACATAGAAAGGTTGTTATAATCGTGTCTTTGATGCTTTGTCTCAACATCTTGAGTTTTTGACTTGCCTCGTGGGCTCATACGATCTCCGAAGGAAACTGAAGGAGTATCTGGTCGAGCACACTGCTGTACCCAACAATGCGCCTCTCCGGACTCATTTCTTGGATTTGGCACATGGTTGGAGTGGACACTTCGGCTTTGAGAAGACTTATGAAAGTCTTTTGCAACAGTTTGATTGGCCGGGAGTTACGGGATCCGCCCAGAAGTTTATTGTTAAAGGTCAAGTCTGTCAAAAAAACAAGGTCCATAGGCATAAGCCTTATGGCCTGTTGAAACCCCTCTCCATTCTTGATGGACCCGATGAGTCCATTTCTATCGATGTCACAGACATGGGAAAGGTGAGTGAGGGACAAGTCATGGCCATCGTGGATCGTTTTTCCAAATTTCTAAATTTGATTCCTTTACTTCCTCATGCACCAACTGAGTTTGTGATCGAAGAATTTCACCACCAGTACATTCTATAGTATGCACCCCCGAAAACTCTTGTGAGTGATTGGGATACCAGGTTCATTAGTACTGATTAGAAGGACTTCACCTCTCAAATCTACGACATTAAACATGTGTGACGCACGTGCAGGAGGGCACGTGCGGAGATGGAAAGAAAGAGAGAGGAAATGGACACACACGAGAACCAGCGGCTGAGTGAAGGTCCAGTCTAACCCAATGAATGAACGAACCAACTGAATAAATGACCAAACCGGCCTGGGCCTAGGCCGGAGAGATATACCGGCCTCGGTCCAGACCGGAGTAACCCGGTACCGGACCCGGGTCAGGCCGAGTTTATGATGAAATGACATAAGGAATTAATGACTGCTGAATACCGTAAGTCGAGAGAAATTTCGAAATTGTTTAGATGAAATTAGGAAAAATTATCAGCATATTGTAAAATTAAGGGAAATTTCAAAGAAATTTCAAAAGAATCTCAAAAGAATTTCAAAAGAATTGCAAAATTTTGGAATATAACGGGGAAAAGAAAATAGAAATTGATCCGACTTCAGAAGATGGGATAGACAACATTGTAATAGAAGCACGAGGAGAGAAGATATGTGTCACGCGCGCTAAAATTTTTAGATGATGTGACCGATTGGGTGGGATGGTAGCAAAGGGAAGAAGGAATGGCGGGGACATAGAAGGAGAAGGAAAAAAGAAGATCTTTGAGAGATATCAACAAAAGGGAGAGAAGGGAATTAGTAAAAGGGGAGAGAAAGGACAATACCACGCTCTCGGTCGGTCGAGAGCAATGGATGCCCTTCCTCCTAGTCAGAAGGTCTTCAATCAACCCCTAAAGGGTCTTCTCAATCATTCCCCCCGTGGAACGGCGAGGTCGCCGGATCAATCGCGTGAACAGATGATGAAGAGCCCTGATGGGGATTGTCGTCGTTGAGGCTGATGTCGACAAGGGTGGCGTTAGTGATGATGATGATGGCCTGTGGAGATGGCGGCGACGCGGAGGTTGGAGCATAAAAAAACAACATCACTATGAACACTTGGTTGCCACAAGCCAGTTGTCCCCATGGTAACTTTTTTGACACCTCTTGCCTCGAGTCCAAAAACGCTAAAGGATCGATAGGCCACACTCTCACAGTTTGTATTCGTAATGGAAATCAAAATCAAATGAGCTTTTGCCCTTTTGCTCCACACGAGATTTCTGTTCTCGTTGAGCTCATCTTAGGACACCTGTGTTATCTTCTAGCAGATGTGCCACTCCCTCCAAATTCCTTGCGTGCACATGCGTGGGGGAGGGGGGATCGAAGTCGGGCAGGGGGTAGTGGGAGGAAGCGGAAAGAGAGGGAGGGGAATCGGGTCGGGATTGGGATTGGGATTGGGGCAATAGAGCAGTGAGGGGGGAAGTCGCGCACGGGTGAGGAGCGAGGGGAGAGGAAGGCACGAGGGGGATCGGGGGAGGACGAGGGTGTCGGGATGGGGGCAACGAGGAGCGGGAATCAGGAAGAGTGGGGTCGAAGTTGGAGGGAAGGAGAAAAGGGCGGGAAAGTTGGGGGGGGGGGAAGGCTGAGGGGAAAGGAGCGGAGTTGGGTGCAGGGAGGAGGGGGATCGGAATCGGGGCAGAGCAAAGCGAGTGGGGATCAGTAAGGGAAGAAGTCGGGGGGCTTCAGGGTGGGAAACACGCTGTTTGGGGGAGTCGGGATTGGGGATAGAGGGGAAGGGAAAGATCGGGATAGGCAGAGGGAAGTGGGGCAACGGATGATCGCGGAGGGGAAGACCGGGATTGGGGCTGGGAAAGTAGGTGGGGTGCAGTTGCGCGCAGGGGGGGTCTGGGTCGGACGGGGTTGGAGCTGTCTCTTATACACATCTAGATGTGTATAAGAGACAGGTTGCGCGCAGGGGGGGTCTGGGTCGGACAGGGTTGGAGTTAGGTGCGGGGAGAGTCGGGATTGGATCGACGAAGGGGAAGGAGGTGGGCGGGGAGGAGTTGGGTTGGGGTCGGGGTCGGGGTCGGAGGAGGGAGGGGGGCAAAGAGGGGGATTGGTCGGGATCGGAGCTGGGTGCAGCAGATGGGGGAACGGGGATGGGATCGGGGGGAGGATGGGGGAGAATCGGAGGAGGGGATCCCGGGGTAGTGGAGTGGTGGGGTCGAAGTTGGGAGTGGAATCGAGAGTGTGGAAAAGGTCGGAGTCGGGGCAGTGGGAGTGGGGGCGGAAGGTGGGGGAAGATGGGAGTGGGAGCAGGAGCGTGAGTGGGGGAGGGGGTGGAAGAGGGCAGGAGAGTGAGTGTGCACATGCACACGATTGAAAGGGAGGAACGAGGTGGGCAACTGTCGGGGAGAGCGGGAGACGGCAGTGGAACGGGGGGAAAAAGAGGGGGTGGGATCGGAGTTGGGGGGTGAGTTGGGGTAATATCGGGGAAAGTCGGGGAAGGGTAGGACGTGCTGACGTGGTAGAAGGTCAGGCGTCCACTTGTCAATGATCCTTCCATCGGTTCACCTACAGGAACCTTGTTACGACTTCTCCTTTCTCTGAATGATAAGGTTTGATGAGCTTCTCCCAACACTGTCAGCAACAGATCGCCAAGATGGCCCAATCCAGACGCTTCCCCGGGCTTGACAATCAATAGCAGCAACAGAGGAATGTCGAGCCGGAGCACGGTAGGTCGGCGTCACGGTTTGTAGGAGACAGCAGCAACTACAACAGAGGTCGCCGAGGTAAAAGGTATCAACTTGGATGAAGAACGTATCTGGTCGCGTGGACAGACTAGGTGCAACGTCAAGAGCGAACTTGGAGATAGCTATCTATGGCATAGCAGGAGGGGGAAGGAGGGAGGGAGCGAGGGAGGGAGCGAGGGAGGTTTGAGACTCCGCTCCAATACCAATGTGACGCACTTGCAGGAGGGCACGTGCGGAGATGGAGAGAAAGAGAGAGGAGATGGACACACACGAGAAGCAGCAGGCTAGCAGCTGAGTGAAGGTCCACTCCAACCCAATGAATGAACAAACCAACTAGATGAATAACCAAACTGGCTTGGGCCTAGGCTGGAGAGATACACCGGCCTCCGTCCAGACTGCAGTAACCTGGTACCGCACCGGGGTCAGGTCGACGGCCTGAAACAGGTCCGGCCTCACTGCCGAGCCGAAAGGGTACCGCTACGACATGACTTTTGGTCAACACCCCAAAGCCAATGGGTTGGCCAAGGAAATCAACCAGACCGTCATTCAACTACTTCGCACGTTAATTGTTCCCGATCAGAACTCGTGGGACAAGGAGTTACACAAAGTGAAGGGGTTGTATAACAAATCCATTCACACCGCAATTGGCGTGACACCGAATCAACTGCAATACGGCTGGCAGCTGCGTAATCCTCTCTCCTATTTGTTCCCCAATCGGTCACCTGGTCTGACGCTCGGCATGCCTAGCTACAATGCCAAGTATGCACGCGCTCAAAGCTGCTATCACAGCGATGAACAAGCGCCACCATGCCATGATCAAACATGCTAACAAATCGCGCAACGCAAGGAATTTCGAAGTAGGTCTGGATCAAGATGTCTGAATTTTCCGAAGAAGAGGGAGTATCACGAAAGCTTCTTCCATTTTGCTATGGTCCTTGGCAGGTTCTGAAGGTGGTAGGAGATGACAAATTTGGTCCTTCATACGCGATCGATGTACCACCTCATCTGCATACGTATCCGGTCGTTCACGCATCCAAATTGTACCCCCACATTGATGATGAGCATACTTGCGGCGCATCTCATGCGCGGGGGCGCGGCACATGCGGCGCAAAGCGCACACGCATGAGATGCGCCGCACGTGATGCGGCGCATAAAAATAAAATAAAATAAAAATAAAAAATTGAAAGTTCAGAGTGGGGTGGCCAAGCACTCCCCTCACTTCTAAAAATTAGAAAGCAAGAGGGAGAAAAGTTTGGGCCACGCGATACCCCGAAACTGTTGGCACTCGTCTATACATGCGAGTATTCATTTCCTAATTGTGTCCAGCCTCTTTTTCAAAGGGCCCTTATAGCAAATTAGCTAGGACCCCACGTGCAGCAGAGGAGAACTTCAAACTTCCAGTCACCAGCGTGAGCAGAGAATATATACTCTGGATTCGAATGCAGGGATGTGCATCTCGGATTCTCGGTTATGGGTCACTATTTCTTTTGTTTTCAAGTTTTCCTTTTCTCAGGAATACGTGCAGTGGCCCTAAGGGCCGTTACTCACCACATACACAAAAGACAAAACATATGGTGGTGTATTATTCCACGTTCTGCAGTAGATTCTTTCTGATTTTGCAAATTTGCTCACTATTTCTTTTCTTTTCTAGTTTTCGTTTTCTTAGGAATACGTGCAGTGGCCCTAAGGGTCGTTACTCACCACATACACAAAAGACAAAACATATGGCGGTGTATTATTCCACATTCTGCGGTAGATTCTTTCTAAGTTTGCAAATTTGCACATTACGTGAGTAGTGCAGCCAAGCCCTGAGAATCGCGTGCAGACTCTGCAGACCAACACTGCCTAGCTACGTGAGCAACCCATAACTGCTGAAACACAGACCTGAACTTCAATCCTGAGGATATATTGGGCCAGCTCGTGCTCTACTTCATACTCACTACCGGCCTCGATTTTGATGGAGGGTCTGCAAATTAGTGCTGCGAGGACCCTCCAGATTGCCTGCATGGGCCGTTCGAGCCGTGCTAACGGGATCTGCCCTCTCTCTCTCTCTCTCTCTCTCTCTCTCTCTCTCTCTCTCTCTCTCTCTCTC
>BFEA01000858.1:393482-419080 GCA_003427395.1 Chara braunii | reverse complement strand
CTCTCTCTCTCTCTCTCTCTCTCTCTCTCTCTCTCTCTCTCTCTCTCTCTCTCTCTCTCTCTCTCTCTCTCTCTCTCTCTCTCTCTCTCCCGTTACCCTGGATACACCCAAGCAGGGAAACTTCTCGCTCGGCGGCTAAGGCCACCCTACCCCCTATCTTCCACTATCCTAGCTATGGAGTAACCCTTGAGCGCCCTCTTCCTCTACAGGCGCGAAGTGCCCAAGTTGCCTTAACGCACAAGCAGCAGCAGCGCTTCCACATCTTGCAAATGAACAAGTGATGCGCCGCTGCACTGTAGCAGGTAAATATAGGACTTGACTTGGTTTGGCCTGCTTCAGACCGGTACCGGTCGGCCGCGGCCTGTCAGCTGCAAACATTTTGTCGGTCCGGTACCTTCGGGGCATGCTGCAAAATTGGACTTGGGACTGTTGGACAGGACTGGAGTTCTCTTGTCAGGTACTGGGCGGATTCCTACCCACCTACGATGTTTCCGTACCGATGCCTACAGACCTACGATGTGAGGAGCTGTCTGTATTAGTTCCTCCCTGGGGACAGTCTTAGATTGTTTGGGACCCTGGTACCGGGACATGCGGTGTTATAGCGTGAACCCTTTCACTCCTGCCGGCCTAATTTCGAGGTCCACCCAGAAAAATCTCAGTTTTATCTGTCATATACATTCACTCCCCTCCGGGCCCTCTCATAGAAGGAAACAATGTGAGGAGCTGTCTGTATTAGTTCCTTCCTGGGGAACCAGCGATCCTCATTCGGTTCCTGATAGGCAAATCTAACTTTGTACTGCCTCTGTGGCCTCCCTCTGTGACCTGTACGGAAGACGTCTATCTACATCATAACCTCCATCCATATCTGGCGGGATCATGGAGCGGCGAGAGGGAAAATGATCGTTTGTTACGCAGGGGAAGCAACTTAGACGCATGGAACACCGGGTATGCGTGCAGGTGGTGTTGAATCTCGATAGTGAAGACGGACTGTCTGCCTCTCCCTTGACGTCTAACACTTGCAATGGTCCCCTATACACAGGTAACAGTTTCTGCGAGAACCCTTCTTCCAGAACCAACTCCTTTGACTTTACCCAGACCAAGTCACCTACAGCGAATTGCGACGGTCGTCGGTGCGTGTTGGCTTGTTCTACCATGCGGTGCTGGGCCTTGAGGATGTTCTTTTTGACCTGCTCTAAGTCTTTCCCGTACTGTATAGTGAATTCCCTTGTACAAGGCGGCAATCTCTGAATCTGATCTGGATTCAGGCAGTCAATGGGGTGCCAGGGCTGTCAACCTTTGTGCAGTTCATTTGGAGTGCATGGAGTAGAAAGGTGCACTGAATTGTTATATGCAGACTGCACTTTGGGAGGATGCTCATCCCAATCGATCTGGTTGGGTCTAATGTACATGCGAAGCACTTGCTGGAGAAACTTATTCATCTGTTCCGTCTGGCCATTAGTTTGCGGATGTCTACCGGATGGCATGGTCAATTTTGATCCATAAACTTTCATTAGTTGTTGCTAGTGCTCGCCGGTAAACTTAGTACCATGGTCACTAACTATCGTCAGCGGGTGGCCATAATCCTTGACCCAATGATTAAAGAACTCGCAGATCACTATGCAATAACCCATGTAGTAAGCCTTGTGGAATCTGAAGGCCTCGCCAGGCCACACTCAGGCCCAGGCCAAAAAAGGGAAAAAGACCCCAGCAAAGATTCAGGGCCTGGACGAGGAACAGTTGACAAAAGTCAACTACCAGAAACCCCAGCAGTCAAAGTCAAGTGTACCCAGCCCAGGCCGCCGGTCAGACACACTCATTTGTTTGTATGCAGGTACCCAGACAGCATCAGGTCCAAGGGGGAAATTCTGCAACTGTACAATCCAGGCCTTCGGCTGTGAGGCAATCTGGACGACTGATGGGAGGGGACCCGAGACCAAAGAGTCTTGTCAAACGCTTCTTAAAGACTGGCCTCGAGGTGGTCAACATTCAGTCTTGCTATGCTACTTTGACACTGGCTCGACTTTGACCAGACGCTGGCATTATGCTGGCTCGATGCTGGCTAGACGCTGGCTGTGCATTGGCGATGCGGACGATGGCACGAGGTGGAGGCAGCATGCTGGCGCTTTCTGCATTGTGCGCCAGGCTTGCTGAGGTGGCATGCTGACGTGGCGCTACATCCAGTCTACACTGCTTGCTGATGTGGTGCTACCTTTGGTCTACATTGCATGCCGATGTGGTGCTACCTCTGGTGTACATTGCATGCTGACATGGCGCTACCTCTGGTCTACATTGCATGCTGATGTGGCATTACCTCCGGTCTACATTGCATGCTGAAGTGGCGCCGCCTCTGGTTTATAGTGCATGCTGATGTGGTGCTGCCACTGGTTTCGATTGCTGATGTGGCATATGCCACCTGTCTCGATTGTTGACGTGGCATTGTCCACGCTGTCTACATGAGGTGACTGGTTGCGAGGAGAAGGAAGATCGGGATCTGTGGATGAAGGAGGTCGGGTACTCACCTGAGGTTGACGTCATCACTGGAATCTGCTATGTCTTCATGGTCTTCACGAGATAAAGTGCCACGTGGCACTATTGTGTGTGGTCAGGAATATACTTATTATCATTGTTGACGTGGAGAGGGAAGAAGCCCGGAGAAGGAGAGGGGTCTAAAGGGATTATTACTGTGTAATCTTTCATCTTCTCCTTTGCCTATTCCCCCTCCACTCTCTTCTTGTGATGGTAATGCGATACTGTTTGAGATATCACTTCACGATTTGGAGACTTTGATGCAGATAATGAGACAACTGATGTTTGACGACTTCTGAATGTCTGCCAGACTGGGTTCATTACAATTTGGTATCGGAGCAAACTTCTTCATCGCAATCTGTTGTTTGCTATCAAGTGCTGACGTGGCACCCAGGTAAGTGGGAAGTGTCACATGTGCAAAATGAAACGCGTTTATTAACACGCGCGGTAAATACCGCAGGTCTAGACATTGTAATATTGCACGTTCGAGCAACTGTCCCTTGAAGATGATGACGTGGCTGCACTGAAGATTTCAAGATGCCGGCAAGAGCTTCGTTGGCAATGTGCTGACGTGGCGCTGGTGTAGAGAGAGATTGGTACCGCTGATGTGGCACATTGTTTATGTGGAATGCAGGGCATGGTCTAATGTGGCACGCACCTGTGTCGTTGTTGTCTGTTGATGCTGCATTTGACGAGGCATACCAGTCTTGAGTGTGTAGCAGACCTGCATTGCAATGTGGCATCCCCCCTTGTAGACCGTGCTGGTCCTTGATGCTGACGTGGCAGTACTGCTGCGTTGGCATGCCAGGGGTGACACGTGGCATGCACAGGCTGCTGAGGGTGTGAGTGTGCACTTGTTGTTGATGATTGCATTGCTTCTGCAGATGGTAGAAAAGAGGCTAACCATTGATTGTGTGGTTGTGTTGGCTCTCTACTTACCTGTTGATTGTCTGTGGTTGCTGTGTGTACTTACAAGTGTGTTGTTGTCTTGATCACACTGGCCGTGGCTGCGGTACCTGTAACTGTAGGACGTCATCACACAGGAAACAGATAGCAGAGTTAGGATAGAGAAATTGATTGTTGATTATTCTTGTTGTAGAAGTTGCGTGTCCTGTGAAATTTATTTTTGTCCTTTGATTTTATTTATTGTGCGGCATCCACACGCTTAGGAAAATGAACTCTCTCTGGAAATGTCTGCGTGCCTCCATCCTGACGTGGTTCATTCCATTTCTCTTCTTCCCTATCCCTCTCATAGTCTATGGCACTATGCTGATGCTGAAGGGGAAAAATTGAAAACTTGTGGTTAAATTGAAGCAAGAAGGCAAACTTAAAAGGGTCTTCTTATACAATTGCTTGGTGAGATACACGGTGCTGGTCCAGCAGCTGAACAGCATGTCCACAGACAGTTCAACCTGCGAGCTGTAGAGGGTGAACTGGATGCCGCCGAGACTGCTGTTGAGATGATGGAAACCAGAAAGCGAGTCGAGGAACTCATCAGACAAGGGTGTAATGCTCTTGACTGGTTTGTCGCCGAGCAGTTTGAAAGAATTGACCAAAAAGGAAAGGAAGAAGAGAAGAAAGAAGAAAAGAAAGTGGAACCACAACTGTCTTTGGAACTAATGGAGGAGAATGTCAGACAATTTGAAAATACTTTAAGGGAAGAGAGAAGAAAGATTGAAGCGTTCCGAAGAAGGAAAGAGGAGAGAGAAAACAAGAGAAATTGTTGGAGGAAATGAGGGAAAGGTTTCACTTTGAGGAAGTTGAGACTGATCTGTCATCTGTATTGCAATCTATCATGGCTTATCTTGTTTATCTTGAAAGGAAGATAGACTCTAACACTGTCTCATTAAAAACTATGATGAGAATGATGAAAGGTAAGGACAAGGTGAGCTTTGAGGAGGAGAAGAAGGGGGAAGTAGAAAAGAAACCACCCCAAGAGAAACTTATGAAAGATGCAATGCGGACGGTGACGCAAGAGACCCCTCGAAGAAAGAGTCTGAGGAGCCCGCAAGGAAGAAAGAAGAACCCACCGAGAAGAAAAAAGAACCAACTAAGAAGGAAGACCCGGTCAAAGAAGCGGAGAAGCCGAAAAAGAAAGAAAAGGTAAAAATGAAGTTCTCGTTTACCTACAACAACAAAAGGAAGAAAACTTGTTGTTGTGGATCGCTGAAATCTAGACTTACGTCGGGACAACACCCGTCGAGCCTGAGAGCCATGTCGCGTTCTCTACATCATGTTTAGGAGAAATGACCAAGGAGTGGGTGCTGGCAGAGGCCAATGTTGTTGGCTTCGAGGATATCGATGAGTGGGCCAAGACACTTACTCTCAAGCAATTTCTCCAAAAGATTAAGGAGAGGTTCCTAGATATGACGACGACTTATAAGGCCTTTGATGAACTCATCACTATAGGCCAGAAACGTTGGACTTTTGTTGATGCATTGTCTCGTGAAGTGAATCGTTTGTTGCGGGTACCTGGACCGAACCTACAGGACAACCAAGTCCTCTATATCTACTCACGTGCTTTGCCTGAGCCTATTCGTGGACAACTCATGGCAGAATCGAAGTCTGGGAAATATAACTATTGGCAGTTTCGCGATCTCGCTCTCCAAAGAGAGCAATGAACGCACACGTAAAAGGGTCTTACACTTCGGTAGTCAAATCAAGACCGGTTGGGGGATATGGCAAGCGGGTCCTTTGGCGGCAAAAGTGTCAGGACCATATGCTTTTGCTATTTGACGATGAGACAGTAGAGAAGTTACCCCTCGACGAGTTTGAGGGAGGAGGAGGTAATAGCGGCAGTGAGTCTGGGAAGGGTGACGTCACTGTCGTAATGGCGAACAAGGGAGGCCATACCCAATGGAAGAAGAAGAAGAGACTACGCTCGTTTCCCGAGCATCCTGGCATTGCGTTCGGGAGGCCTTGGGAAAAAATGAATATGACACGAGAGGAATGGCAGTCCAAGATGGACAATCGCCAGGACCTTAAGTGTGGTACCATGGGGCACGTGATAGCCTGGTGCCCGCTTATTTGAAACCCAAAAGCGAGCAACCAGTAGGAGTAGCATCTGCTCCTCCTGAGTCGAAGGTTTCAGACGAAGACAAAGGTAAGGCGCCTACAACCCCTTCTACCCCTTCGACTCTCAAGGCAGAGGATGACTCTTCTTCCGCCCGTCGTCCAGGCCACCCTAACACAGTACTTTGTTTTGTTTCACTGGACGATTCCCTTGGTGAGCTCGACAATGAACTCATAGCACTACAGAGTTCATGGGCGAAGAAAGCTAAGTCTAAGAGTGAGTTGATGATCGCGGATATTGAGATTGCGCACACGCCAGTAGGTGCTCTGTTAGATCCGGGATTGACATGGTCTTATATCTCAGAGAAGGAAATTCATAAATTGCACATGAGAATAAAGGTAAAAGACTTACCTCGACCTATTACGTCTATACTGGCTGAGAAGAGCACGATCATTGTCTCTCAATATATCGATCGTGTCAAGTATTACTTCAGAACTAAGGAAGGAAAGAAGATATTACATGAGATATCCTTCCTAATAGAAAAACACCTACCATTAGACATGATTCTGGGAATGGATTGGCACGAGGAACCCGACCCAGAGTTAAAGTTCAAAGATAAAATTGTCAAACTCAAGGTCGAGATGTCTGAACTGTGTGCTATGAAGTTGTATCATAAGTCTGACTCTGACTCTACCCTGTCTTTCTGTTGTATGAGTTACCCATCTTTCCGATCGATGGTAGTGAAGAAGAAGTTGGATCAGGAGGTGATGATGGTGTTTGTCAAGCGAGTCGGTGAGTATTCCTCATCCCATCCACCTTCTATCGAAAAACGTTTCGACGAATACAAGGACTTGCAAACTGAGCCGACGGGAATTACTTAGCGTGCTATTAAGCACACAATCGTGATCATTCCTGGAAGCAAGATTCCCAAGGGTTCCATTTACCGAATGTCTCATAGGGAACTTGAGGAACTTCGAAAGCAGTTGCAAGAACTTACTAACCAGGGATGGATTCGCCCTAGCTCATCTCCTTATGGCGCGCCTGTCTTATTCGTGCCAAAAAATGAAGGTGAACTTCGTCTATGTATAGATTATCGTGGGCTGAACTCCGTCACTATCAAAAACGAGAAATTCATATATTCTTATTGTTATAATAAATAGATAATTATAATCATATTCTGATTATTGTAATTATATTAATATTAAAATGATTATATTATAAAATTATTATAGAGAATTATTGTAGATATTGTATATAGATATATTCTCTTCCGCGCATTGACGATCTATTGGATAAGTTGCAGGGGTGCAGATACTTTAGCAAGATTGATCTAAAGTCAGGGTACCACCAGATCGAGGTGGCTCCCGAGGATCAACATAAGACGACATTCCGAACCAGATATGGTCACTACGAGTTCGTGGTTATGCCTTTCGGTTTGACCAACGCACCTGCGACCTTCCAAAGGTCCATGAACGAGTTGTTCTGACAATGGATCGATCAATTCGTAGTAGTCTATCTCGACGATATTCTAGTGTACAGTAAAACACCGGAAGATCACGATAAACACCTACGAATGGTCTTGCAAAAGTTGCGCGAGGGCAGCTTCAAACTGAATCCGAAGAAGTCCGAGTTTGCTAAGCCTGAAGTCTTGTACTTAGGGCATATAGTGAACGAAGGACTAAGGCCTTAAGAAAAGAAGATTACAACAATCAGAGATAGGCCACAACCTAAGACCATAACTGAACTAAGATTTTTCCTTGCTAGCTACTATAGGAAGCTCGTTGGAAACTTCTCCTTGATAGCTGCTCCTATGAGAAAACTGCTAAAAAAGGAAAAACCTTGGTTGTGGAACAAAGATTGTGAGTCATCATTTAAAAGGTTAAAGCATGTTTTGACTCACTACCCTGTCCTAAAGATTGCTGACCCTTCTCTTACTCTCATTGTTACGACTGACACAAATGAGTATGGGATTGGGGTTGTACTACAGCAGGATGACAGTAGAGGATATAGACGTATTGAGTTTATGTCCAGAAGACTCCCGTAAGAAGAAGTGGTCAACTCCACCTATGAAAGAGAACTGTATGCCTTAGTTGTTGCACTGGATACCTGGAAGCACTACTTGTTAGGAAGGCATTTCACTGTCTACTCTGATCACTCTACTTTGAAGTGGATCAAGACTCAGCCTAAGCTCTCTGACAAGTTGGTAAGGTGGTCCGCTTTCCTTGACACATTTGACTTTGAGGTGAAAACCATCATGGGTAAGTCTAACGTGGTTGCGGATGCTTTGTCCAAGCATGCATATTTCTTTGGAACCATTGTCTCCTATCTCGATATCGGAAATGAACTGAAAGAACAGATCCGCCAGGGTTATGGGAATGATCCTATTTGGGGTCCTATTATTGAGACTCTACGAAAGAACCCTGAGTTGTTTCCGGAATATCGAATGAGTGATGGTTGACTCTTCTTGCTGGATAAAACCGAAGAAAGAGTGTGTGTTCCTCACCTAGAATCAATAAAGAGTTTAATCATTAGGGAATGCCATGATGCGAAAGGTCACTTTGGTCTTAACAAGACGTGTGCCGATGTACGTGAACGTTTTGAATGGAAAGGAATGAAGGAAGATGTACTAACATACGTGCGGACTTGTCTTGTCTGTCAAAGAAACAAACCCTCACATGAGAATCCGATGGGACTATTGAGACCGCTGCCAATTCCAAGTGAGTCAGGTGAGTCTATTTCAATTGACTTTATAAGTCTCACCAAGAGTCGAAACTGCAATAGTAAGGTAATGGTCATCGTCGATAGATTCTCTAAGTATGCTATGTTAATTCCTTTGCCTGTTGAAGCTAGAACCGAACTAGTCATTCAAAAGTGTTAAATGCGATGGGTCTCTAAGTATTGATTTCCCAAAACCATCGTATCCGACAGAGATGTTCGGTTCACCAGTCTACAATAGCAGAAGTTGATGGAAGTCTTTGAGACTAAGTTGACCGTGTCGTCAGACCGATATCCTGAAACGAATGGTCAAACTGAGCAAATTAATCGTCTCTGTCAACAACTTTTGCGAATGTATGTCCGTCCTGACCAGATTGATTGGGATGAGAACTTTGAAATTGCTCGTGCTTATAATAACTGTATACATACTGTCACAGGTAGAACGCCTAACGCACTGCATAAAGGATGGAAGCCTAGGCGTCCCATGGATGCACTAACCAGAGACCAGATTCAAAGGCTACCCAGGTACGTGTGAATTCACAATTTTGCACGAAGAAGACATCAAGAAGGTGAAGAAAAACATACAGAAATCCTAACTGCAAATGATAGAACAAGCTAATAAACATCGTCCTCCTTCACAGTTCCAAGAAGGGGACTATGTCTGGGTTAAGTCTAAAGAGTTTTCCTTAGAAGAAAATGTATCTCAGAAACTGCTACTTGTCTACTACGGACCCTGGGAAGTTCTCAAAGTGCTTGGAGGTGAAGATGAACCTTCCTATTCGTAGAGATGTACCTCCACATCTAAGGACATGCCCTGTCTGAATAGGCCATCTCCATTTCCACCCTCTATGAATGGCGGCTATGAAGTTGAAAGGATATTGGAACATGACTATTTTTCTACAGGTGGTAGAGGACGACCTCATAAGCAGTAAAAGGTAAAGTTCAAGTCCCAACCTCCATCTGAAGCCAGATGGTTTAGTAGGAAAGAACTCCTACCTACTGCTCCTGACATTGTTGCTGCTTATGAATGTGGGTTAAGTGAAGATTGATATATTTTTGTGATGGAACTCGAAATTTGGGCCGGCAGGAATGCAATAACCCATGTAGTAAGCCTCGTGGAATCTGAAGGCCTCGCCAGGCCACACCAAGGCCACACCCAGGCCCAGGCCAAAACGGGGAAAAACCCCAGCAAAGATTCAGCGCCTGGACGAGGAACAGTTGACAAAAGTCAACTACCGAAAACCCCAACACTCAAAGTCAAGTGTACCCAGTGCAGGCCGCCGGTCGGACACGCACGTTTGTTTGTATGCAGGTACCCCGACAGCATCAGGTCCGAGGGGGAAAATTTGCAATTGTACAATCCAGGCCTTCGGCTGTGAAGCAATCTGGACGACTGAGGGGAGGGGACCCGAGGCCAAAGAGTCTCGTCAAACGCTACTTAAAGGCCGGCCTCGAGGTGGTCAACATTCAGTCTTACTATGCTACTTTAACGCTGGCTCAACTTTGACTAGATGCTGGCATTATGCAATCTCGACGTTGGCTGTGCATTGGCGATGCGGACGACGGCACGAGGTGGAGGCAGCATGCTGGCGCTTTTTGCATTGTGTGTCAGGCTTGCTGAGGTGGCATGCTGACGTGGTGATACCTCTGGTCTACACTTCTTGCTGATGTGGCGCTACCTCTGGTCTACATTGCATGCCGATGTGGTGCTACCTCTAGTGTACATTGCATGCTGACATGGCGCTACATCTAGTCGACATTGCATGCTGACGTGGCGTTACCTCTGGTCTACATTGCATGCTGACGTGGCGTTACCTCTGGTCTACATTGCATGCTGAAGTGGCGCTGCCTCTGGTTTATAGTGCATGCTGATGTGGTGCTGCCACTGGTCTCCATTTCTGATGTGGCATATGCCACTTGTCTCGATTGTTGACGTGGCATTGTCTACGCTGTCTACATGAGGTGATTGGTTGTGAGGAGGAGGAAGATCGGGATCTGTGGATGAAGGAGGTCGGGTACTCACCTGAGGTTGACGTCGTCACTGGAATCTGCTATGTCTTCATGGTCTCCACGAGATAAAGTGTCACGTGGCACTATTGTGTGTGATCAGGAATATACTTATTATCATTGTTGACGTGGAGAGGGAAGAAGCCCGGAGAAGGAGAGGGGTCTGATGGGATTATTAATGTGTAATCTTTCAGCTTCTCCTTTGTCTATTCTCCCTCCACTCTCTTCTTGTGATGGTAATGAGATATTGTTTGAGATATCACTTCACGATTTGGAGACTTTGATGCAGATAATGAGACAACTGATGTTTGACGACCTATAAGTATCTGCCAGACTGGGTTCATTACAACTAAATCGGTTTTCGCCTCAATTGGTAGCGGAATAAAAACGGCAAATTTACTGAATCTATCTACTATTACCATCACTTGACTCTTCCCGGATCTGCTGTTAACCTTTGTGTCCATAAAGTCGATAGACGCGGAGTCACCGGGATCAGACGGGACAGGTAGTGGTCTCAACGGACCCAGGGGGGCCTGTGTGGAACTTTTGTTCCACAGGCATACTTGGCAACCTTGGATGTAGGCCATGCAATCATGCTTCATGCCGACCTAGGTATAGGACCGGGGGAGATTAGCATAAGTCTTCCCCCAACCGAAATGGCCCTCGTTGTTTTGTGGCATTCCCCTAAGACTATACTTTTGACAGTCTCGTTATTGGGGACGCAGAGCCTGTCAAACCTGTCGATCTTTTTTTTTTTTCCGATCTTTCAAACAGCAGTCCGTCAGTGATTTTATAGTCCGGGCTCACGAGCCTGCGGGGCGAAGTACATAGGGACAGCGTCGATGCACCGGTCTATAGATTTGCGTGTACGACCATCGGCCAATGTAACTTTCGTGTACTGCGACTTCCTTCGAATGCTCGGCCCAAGACCAGCGCGAGTGATGAAATCCCTGCTGATGTAATTGTGAATAGTTTTAGAATCGATCAAGGCACTGTAGGTTGTCTTCCCGATGTGTATGTCGATGTTAAGCAATGAGGCGTCGAGCGTCGTACCGTTGTGTTGCATACTCGTGGTCGATCTTTGCAAGGTACTCGTGAAGGCCGACAACTGCTACTTCGGTGTTCATCAATGGAGCTGGTACTGCAGCATGCAAATACTCTTGCAAATGAGCCATCAAGGCATTGCAGTGCGGTTTCGGCAAGGAACCAGACGGAGGAAGAGGCATCCATTGGAAGTCTTGGTAGTCAATGGGGCTAGGTCCTCAAGTCTTGACCATGACGACGAATCCCCAGTTGTCGTCAACGGAGAAAATGTCGAGTCGCTTGCCGATGGTGGTGAAACCGCACATGTGCTAGAGAGTTGCACGTTGAGGGGTTGCTCCAACGGATGGACCAGTTGGGCAGCGTAGTCCTCGTAATCATAGTGAGAACTTGCGACATCCGCATGCTCCCCAGACATGTAGGAGGCTGCTAGCAAGGCAGTCGGGTCTGGCGGAATGGGAAGTGGAGTCGCCTTATTTCCCGCGGAACTTAGTTTCCCGAGCTAGCCGGGTGTCAAACATCCTCTTTGCCTTTATCGAGGCATTGTGTGGGGGGGTGTTTGGTGTTGTTGCACCAAAAACAACATCCCCACTTTTGCCAAAGCTTGTATTGGTCTTCGGTGAGGTTGAACTTGACCCAAGACTGGTTTGGCTGTCCGACTCCCGACGTTGACGCAAATTTCGCGTTCTTTTTCTTGGAATTGGTGCATCGTTACGGGACGGCATTCACTTGGTCTCCTTTACTTGACTCTTGTTGCAAAGCCGGACCCTCGAGATGTCCACTTTATTGGACGGCAGCCACGGGTCGAGTCCGTTGTCCTTTTCCCTTCTCCGCTGCCCTTGCTTTTCGTTTGTGGCACACTGATTGGTTTGGATGATAGAGCGCACCTGGTTGGCTATAGAGTCGAAGTCCTCGTAGTCCTCCATCTGTACGACATCAGAGAGTCGACCGAACGCTGGAAGAATTTGCTTCGTAGGTGCTCAAACGACATGTTCAAGTTTGGAACGGCGACAATCTTTTGCCATTCGGTCAACCACTCTTGCGAAAGCTGATTGCCTTGGAACATCTTGAAGGTCTGGTTTACGCCATGTGCCTTGGCGTTGCTGACGATGAACCTTGACTTCCGCTTGGTGGCGATGTTGTCCCAAGGGATCTTGGTGTGCAGGTTCTCCATGGTGACCCCCTCTTGCACCGCCAAGTGGTTGAGCCAGATTTGGCATGCACTGGTGGTGTTGAGGTACAGGGCCGTGATCTTGAGCCGCTCATGAAGTGCCAACTCCGTGGTGAAGCCTTGCCACCAAGCAGGCGGATCGGTCATGTGGTGGTCGTCAAACTTCTCTATCGTGAATGTCGGCATCTTGAGTGTTGTTGCCTCCAGGTTGCTGTTGCAGCTAGTGAACGTCAGTCTTCAGCGCAATCAGCTGGTGACTGGTCGTTGCCGGCTCCGCGAACGTGCTGATGTCGCTGATAGTGACAATCACATCGTCAATCTGTTCTTCCAGATGTCGAGTAGACGGCTGGCTGCTACTAGGTCCGCTGCCTGGTGAAACTGTGTCCCTGTTCTCCAAATCTTCAAGGTGTGTATGGAAGCTTCGGTTGGCGCCACTCTGGTGGTCCCTTGTTTCCGAGATCGCCCGTGAAAGTCGCTGCAACTCTTGCTGCTGCCAGTTGCAGGTCAGAACGAGCTGCGAGGTCATCTTGGAGATTTAGTCCTTGGCTTATTCTTCAACTGTTGGGTTGGTATGGCTCTCCATGGGAGTGAAATACCAGGTTCAGAGAGTGTCAACGTAGCCAGACTCGCGGGTGCTCTGGCGGCGAGGTGGAACGAATCGGGGTGGGAGGGAATGCGCTGCTCGCGCCCGATCGTCGCAGCAGGTTTGCGAGGTCGACGGCGCGGCTGACTGCCATAGCCTTCGGCCGGGTGGTTGGACTGACGTGTTATTGATGACCATCTTCTCATACACGTGGAGGAGCGTAGGGTTAGTGGTTGAGAAGCATCGGAGGTTTCGACATGTAATTAATACACTCTGAATTTTATGCTGTGAAGTACCAGAGCGTCTTCTAAGTCTCGAGAGGAGAGTGGACTTCGATACGGCGGGTTTGACCATCTCAGGGGGGGAGTGTGGGCACCTCCAGTGATATGAAGTAGGGCTCATGATAATGATCTTTAACTCACGCAAGTGAGTTAAGAGGTCTCCACGTCACATGAACAATTTCAGGTGGGCCAACTCATGCAAGTGAGTTACGGGGTTCCCACGTCACATGCACAATTTCAGGTGGGCCTATGGTGGAAAGTTGAGCAATGATAAGTCAGTCAATGAAGTGTTACGTTACACACATGACTCATAGGACGGTGGGTCTGTTTGCCACGTCACACACATGACTCATTTCGTTGGAAGTAAAGGGGCTTACAGTCACGACGTCACACACATGACCGATTACCGTTGGAAGTGAAGGGGATCACATAGTGGACCCTTTGGAGTTAAAGGCGCAAGATGCTGGGAGCTGTTGGGATTTAAGAAGGACAACGGTACGATATATCGGGCAAAAGGAGGAGCAATAAGGGAGCTCAACCTGCGCCTTTTTTGGAGGCTGAACACAACGTTCACAGTGAAGTGCCTCTATATACATCCTCCCTTCTCACCTTTCCCAGTGATTGCCACTCTCCCAATTTCCTGCTCCCTTACTACCTTCCAGCCTGGTCCAACAACAGTAATAAACAATTAATCTAATTTCAATTACATTTAAATTATATTTCTTTTGTTGATTTCGATTCTTCAGGAAGAAAATGACTAGGTCACTACGTCATCAGCGTGTCCACAAACAGGTGGAATCCATGCTGGTTTTTCGTGGAGCAATGCGTCAGATGGCAACGAAGCAATTGCACAGACCTATTAAAAGGATTTTACAGAATCGATTGGAAAACCAGCTGGTGAAATCTTCATCTTATGTTGTCTCAGATGATGAGGTCTTAACAGAAGAAGAGAAACAACAACAGAAGAGCAACACTCTCACACTGATGGAGCGTAGGCCAACCTCGTGTGGAGGAAGAGGGGACAATCCTAATACTACCCATTCTCCTTTAATCTCCCTCCTGTCATCCAATGTGGGGCAGGGAACTAGGGTGGGTTGGGGAGTGGGAAGAAGGATGTCCTTTAACCCTCTTTTCACAGAAGGAACGGCCAAAGGACATCTGCCTCATTTGACGACAGATAACAATGACAAAAATGGGGAAGATGGGAAACAACTTTCATTGTCTTCAGGAACGAGAAGTGGTCAGGCATTTCAGACATCGAAAGGAAGCAATGGAAGAGTATCTGCTCAATCTGCAGACACAGATACCTGTCTGGACAAGGAACAGGATGTGGCAAATGCGGTGGGTTATTCACAGAATCACTTCCAGGATGATTTCCCTCCACTTCCGAGTACGGCGGAAAGAGGGGAAAGAGGAGCGGGGGGGGAAATGGTTAGAAGGGGACAAGGTCAAGGGGAAGAGGGGAGGAGGGGGGAGGGGGAAAGGAGAGAGAATCAAGGAAGAAAGGAAGGGGAGAAAGGGGCGATCTCAGGGCAGATAAGGGAGGGAATGCAAAGGGAGGTGAGTGAGGAGAATATCACAAGGGGTGAGGGAAGGCAAATTGAGGGGAATTCTGAAGGAAGGGAGGAAGGAGTGGGGAAGATAATTGGAAGGGAGGTGGTTCAACCACAGATTTCCTCTTGGCTACAAAAGGCGAGAGGTCCTTTTCAAACGAAATCTCTGGAAATTCAGAGATCTGGCCCACTAGCTCAACCCCTACTAATTCCTCTCGCGAATATTCCGACTGCTCGAGCATTCTTCCTTTCCAAATTTATCAGCCCCTCGGATTGTGAAGTAGTTGATCACGGGGGGAAGAAATCAATGATCAAAATGTATCCTACTCAAAAAGAGGTAGAGAGAGATTCTATTTATCAATCTCATGCAAACAACTGGGTTTTTCATGACGACGCGGCGTACAAATCGACGAATGAAAAAATCGAATGGATTTGTAAACGTCTCATGCATCTGAAAGGTAGTCAGGAAGCAGTAAATGAAGATTTCTTAATTCATCCTATCTCCTCGACTACCTTTACGGTTTTGAGTGTGCACATTTTGGACAAACAAACAATCGATGGTTGGAGAAAGCTTCGCTGCGACAGATCAGAAGTTCGTATTTATCCCTGGTCTCCCCAGAAGCAAGGGCCTGATGAAAGACGCAGACAGATGATGGAGGAACATTTCTGGGTAGAATTTCGACACATACCCATAGAAATTCAGGCCGCTTTTGTATATGACTTTGGGGCGATTCATACTTCACACAAACTTCGGCCCTGGTGCTTTCGGTGTAAGGAATATGGGCATCTCTTTATGGACACTTCTTGTGCACACAACCCCTCTCGTAAGCAGAAAGCAATAGGAAGATTGATCAGGGACCCTTTTAAAGCTAACCTGTGGAGAACGGTTGACCCGGGTCATGAGGGGTGGGTGTATGTGGAAGGATCGGGAAAGGGACAGGGTCCTACAGGATGGACATGGGAACGCCAAGGGGAACCAAACTGGGAATCCAAACCCCCAGAGGGATGGTCCCCCCCGGCATCCTCGCCTTCACTTCCTCAGCATCCACGCCCCCAGGGGGAACAGGTGGACAAGCATTCATGTCCCTAGGGGGAACAGGTGGAACAAAATCCACAAAAAATAGGGGTACCGAGCTCTGTTCCAATGGCTGAGAAGGGGGTGCAGGAGTCTTCTCTCGACGCTGCAGAGAAGGGGGTGTAGGAGACTTCTTTCAACGCTGCGGATCTCCCAAATAGAGCGGGAACAGGGAATACTCTTGTCACCGGTACTCTTGGCCCGGACCCTAGGGAATATATGCAACCTCTCTCACCCAATGAAGGGGAGGGGGGGGAGGTATCAGCTATTCCTGAGCAGGTTATTGCTCAGGGTATTCCACGGGAACAGGGAAAGAACGAGGAATCTGATCAGGACATGGAACAAAACCAACAGGAAAAAAACGGGGAATCTGATCAGGACATGGAACAGAGCCAACCTTTAATAAGAAGGAAGAGAAAGATTCAAAAAAAAAAAAGAAAATTAATAGTAAGTAAAGGTAGTTCAGCAAGACACCGGGGGTCATCTTTGCATTGCGTCGAACTAAAGGGACGGGAAGAAGAACAGGGCCCAGATAAAGGAAGGAAACCCAGGTTACAATCCCACTACTCACAGGGGGAGGCACCATTGAGGTAATTCTATCAGGAAATGATGAGGTAGGTTCTCCAAATCCCTTCAGGGAAGCTTTCGGCCCTGCCCCGATGGAGGTGGATCGGAAGGAAGCAGAGGATACGTCAATGGTGGACGCCTTCGAATCTACCGGGGAGAATGAGCAATTGCAGATTTCGGCGTTAGACAAAATGTCCCAACTTACTGACTGGTTACTCAGACAACTGAGAACTAAATTTGACACAGCGCCCGACGATTTCTGGACGAAGTCGTATGAGCAATTATATGACATTTTAAATAACAGTCCAAGTCTGAAACTGGTTTTGAAACAGGGTTTACTGTCTGGGTCACTTTGGCCAGTAGTTAGTCAGAAGATGTTACAGACGGTAACCGCTATGTTTCATCCCCCCCCGATGCTGGAAGAATCGAAATCAGACCAACTGTTGGTAACAGCTGAAGACTCTGGGGGAACAGCTGAGGACTCGGGGGGGTCTCCAGTGTCATGCAAGGACCAACAAGAAGAGTGCACAGAGTCATGCTTGTGTCAGCACGATGGAAATATTGTTGCAGTTCCCCCCAACACCAGTATAGGGAAAGATCCTTTACTGGTGGGGGTGGAGGTGGACATTTCAATCGAGCGGAAGGTAATCTGTGATCATAGCAGCGAAGAAGACGCTGCAGCGATAAGTATAGAGAAAGGATTTGCAATGGTAACTCCCCCTGCACAGGTAGGTAAGGAAGTCATGTCTTTGGGGGAAGAAAATTTAAAAGAAATAAAATTATCAGAGGATCTTAATATTCAGTGCAATGAAATTTTGGGGCAGGAGGTTTTGCCTTTCGAGTTGATGGGAATAGAAAGCATACAGCAGGCTCAAGAAATAAAAAAACAGCAGCCTCTGGTTTTACAAATACAACAGCAGAAACAAGATTTTCTGTCTCAAAGCACAGATCAGCAACAGTCTCAACAAACAACACATCTACAACAAGACTGTGGGGGTAAGCCAACAACAATTACAATTGAGTAGGGAGAGCCAACAACAACCACAGTCACAGCAGAAGGTGGCCCTCTCATCTCATGAGACAGTCCCTTGTCCCACGCCAGTTTTACAAGAAACAGGCAAACGACAGAAATTAAGAAACATTTTAGAACGGGGACAGGCAGTCAGATCACAGACTGTAAAAGGTAACCTGGTGCTCCAGGTCAGGAAACGGAATGGGAAATGGGAATTAGGGTTGTCCCCAATAGGGAAGGATCAGTATGGGGGGATAACGCTGAGAGGTTGGACAACATATGTTGAGTATGGAAGCGCGAATGGCGGGATTTTAAAAAGGGATTTACATGATTTTCTATCTAAACATTATGATCCCGGACCTCAAGCTACCCTCATAGAGATAGGAGAAAAAACACAGATGGCTAAGAGGGACATTTTTGTGCTGTTTGAAGATCAAAAAGAGGCGGGACTCAAATGGTTTTCACATCCTACCCCGCTTGACTTGCAATGTCTCAAGATGAAGGCTAATTCAGTCTGGTCAGTGGTTGACGTGTTGTCTTTTTGCTGCTCAATATTAAGAAGGGGAATTCTCCTCTCTTCTTAAGAATTTGAAAAGGGTAGTTGGACTAGATTATAGACACAAGAGACAGGTGGGGTGAGCATTTCTGCTTTGGGTAGCAATGGAGGCTTTGCAGGCTCTCTATGGGAGAAATCCAGCATGGCACCGTGCTACACAGATAGCGGATTTGGATATTTGGTCCCTGAATGTGAATGGGTTGGCAACGGCGGATGGGGAGAAAGGGAGAGCGCTGATAGAACAATTGAAAGGAGTACGGGGACGAACGTGGCCGGATCTCATTTGCATTCAAGAAACTTACCTCACAGAGTCTCACATTCACACAAGAACACATAATTTAATTTGGCCGCATACTAAACTTCACTCTCCGGCCCCACGTAGTGGATCGAGAGGAGTGGCTATTTGGTTTCCACTTGATTCAAGGGCTGAAATCATACAATGGACAGCGGATAAGAATCAGGGCAGGTGGGTATCAACAATGATTATGTGTGAATTAGAAGTAATTTGTATGATTAACGTATATGGCCCTAATGATGTTCAAGAAAGGGTTAATTTCTTTCAGGAAATCAAAACTCAGATTCCGGATGGGATTCCAGTCATTATGGCGGGAGACTTCAACGCGGCCCCGAATAGATGGTTGGATCGTTGGAAAATACCTTCACCCTGTTCGGCTTATGTAGAAGTGGATGAGATAATAATAGACTCTCTATGCGAAGGGGAACATTTATTTGACACGTATAGAAGGATTTTTCCCCAGGAACGGCTATTTACATGTATCCGTAATAGTGGATCGCCACTCCAAACTCGCTCTAGAATAGATTTGGTCCTTATGTCGGAAGATTTAGGTAGAACCCTACTATGGGCGGCCATATTCCCACAGAGTCCATGGTCAGGAGCAGATCACAAAATGTGCGTAATTCTTTTAGCATTTAGGAAAAAATCAGATCAGGGAAGAGGATTCTGTAAATTAAATACATCATTATTATCATAGGGTCATTTTAAACAATACATAAGGGATGTATGGGAATTTTGGCACACAACTAGGAATAGACATGATTCGTATGAGGATTGGTTTAACAATGGTCTTGCATTCATTGCTAGAAAATGCAATGAATTTTCGAAACTGTAGGCAAAAAACAAGTATTTATAAAAAATTAATATTCAAGAACAAATTCTGAACTACGAACTAATAGAGCATCCTCATACATTACCTCACCCAGTAGACATTCAGGATCTTAAGAATCAATTGTTATCCTTCGCTCAACATCGATGGCAAGGACACTTAATTAGAGGCAAACTTAAAAAGTTTGTGACAGAAGGTCAAATGGATGCTTCTTTTTGTGCACTCGCCCGATCACGATCTCGACGTTCATTCATTGAAGGACTTATTAACTCAGGGGGGTCTGATCCCAGCTTGTCCTCTTCTTCTGCAGGTAGTCTTAAGATCGCTTATAATTTTTTCAAAGAACTTTTTTCCTCGGCCAAACACCCAGAAATGAGAAGAGAGGATGACATTGCAATAACTAATTTCCTACAACCAATGACTCAATCGCTTTTGCAGGAGCAGAGAGACTCTCTCGAGCGTCCCTTAGGTCAGGATGAAATATGGACAACACTTTTACAGATGGATGAGGAAAAAACAGCAGGGATAGATGGACTTCCAAAAAAATTTTGGGAAGCTATGTGGCCCTTATTTGCATCAGACTTAATGAAATTTTATGATTCAATATTGGAATCAGGTCGGATGGGAGAACTGGTGGGACAGGGTATTCTCACGCTCCTACATAAAAAAGGAGATAAAACAAATATTAGGAATTATAGGCCAATCACCTTGTTGTCTGTTAAGTATAAAATGTTAGCTAAAGCACTGGCCAATGAATTAATTACAGTGATGCCTGACATTATCCATCCTTCACAAACTGGATTTATTAATGGTAGGCATATTCAAGATAATATCCTACTGATTAATGAAATGGTTAAATTATCTAGACAATCTAAACAAAATGCAACCTTTATTTTCATTGATTTTGAAAAGGCCTATGATCATGTAGATTGGTGTTTTTTGGAAGCTTGTCTGGTTAAAATGAATTTTTGTCCTAACATGAGGAAATGGGTTCGTATACTGCATACTAATGCCACGACAAGAATTCAAGTAAATGAACTTCTTTCTCCGGAAATTAAGTTACAAAGGTCGGTCAGGCAGGTTGACCCCTTGGCACCCTTTCTTTTTTTAATTATTATGGAAGCATTAGGGGCTAATCTTAGAGCGAATAGTAACATACGATAATATGATAGAAATTCAAGCTTTGATGGAAAATTTTTCAGAAGTTTCTGATATGGTGGTTAATTGGGGTAATAAAACCCAAGGTTGGTGGATTCACTCCACAGGGGACCGGCCTCCAGAACAACCTAGAGTGAAATGGTTACCATTGGAAGCCCCTATTCGTATACTCGGTGTTTCTCTCACGACAGTTGGAAAACCTATATCTCATGATGCGTGGGTGTCCAGTCCGGCGATTGATAAAATGCAACAATGGAAGAACAAGCACACCTCTATATTTGGGAGAGTTCTTATCATTAATAATGTTATTCTTGCTTCTATCTGGTATAAGTCAGCTTCGTGGTCTATAAGCAATACACGCACCAAGACTCTGCAGAGACAGGTTACAACGTTCTTATGGAGGGGTAATCATGAGCAGGATAAGGTCATCCCTCGAGTGGCGTGGAGGTATTTGATCCAACCCAAAACTAGGGGAGGCTTGGGGATCCTTGATCCTAACTTACAGTACCAAGCCCTTGCCATACAGTGGGTAAAAAAACTAATTTTATCAATGGGAATTCCTTGGCAGGTCATGACCTTGGAACAGATTCGTAGACTAGCCCCAACCTCATGTGAGGATATACACCCGCTTTCTTGGATTGAAGACCGTTTTTGGACTATCCCTAGGGCAAAGATAGGGGGAAATGGACAAGGAGAAAGAGAGGAAGCAAGGAGAGATTTAGTATTAGATAATTTGTGGGTAAATCTGCTGAAAATATGGAGACGTCTACCTTTACCGGATAGACCCTTTCCTACTAGATACGAGGAGATCCTTCGACAACCACTTTTCGGTAATAGATGGATCACAGACATTAATGGATGTATATTTAATAGCTCTTCCCCTCCATGGAGTCAGTGGGTTAAGAGAGGGGTTACACGCATCAAGGACATATGCGATACCAGAACGAAAGATTGGAAAACGGAGAATCAGTTGAGGCATCTCCTTCGATATGTCCATCATCTTAATACAAGTTTAGATCAGATAATTTTTTCTATCCCTTTAGCATGGGTATCAGTCCTCAGGAAAGGACCCAGGTTCAAGGAAGGGGATTGGGTGGTAGGGGTCCAAACCACTGGACATCAGGTTTTAGGACAAGTGGTACATATGACACAACATGGGGCTATGGTGAGTATGTGTAAAACAAACAGAGATCATTTCTTGATTCATTCTCCTTCAGACCCAGTTGATATGTTTCCCTTGACACATCTGTACCGAATCAAAGTCCTTTTCATTTCTTCAATCAAAGGGTGGAGAGCCTTCCATCCGGAAATACCTATTACGGAACTTCCTTTTGATCCAACGGAGTGGATATGGCAAACCACTAAGAGAGGACAACCCAGATCCTTACAATCACTAACAGTAAAAGCGACCTATCGTCTATTGAGGCCAAGAGTGGATATTTCTGCAATTCTCTGGGAAAGATGGGCTAGACACCTTAATTTGGATATAAACCTAATTAGAAACATAATTTTTTTTAATAAAATCAGACAGCGCCCAGCTAAATTCTCATCATTACAGTGTCAAATTGCTCATCGATGTTTGCCAACTAATGATTGGATCATAGACCGCTCATATTTGGAACAGAAGGGGTTGGCTCTTCCTTGGTGTAAATCATGTATATTGAACTTTCCTAGTAGAAGATGTAGGGAAACTATTGAACATATTTTATGCAATGTCCTGGGTCGGTTCTACTATGGAGGAGATGGGACTATGTTTGGAGGGAGATCACTGGGTTGGATTGGCCCTGGGAATGGAAAGCCATCTTGCTAGGACATTGGTGTCCACAAGATATCACACTGACTGCTTTTCAATCTAWTTTTTTTKDAATTGGTAGAAAAGCGGTCGTTTGGGTTCTATGGTRCAAACGGTGTGTCCTGGAAAGGGAGAATGTAGTATTGGAGGGATCCGAGATTTCTGAACATATTGTTCATTTTATACAAACAGAAATCAGAGCCTATTGGCAGGGGCTATGTTCTAAATTATATAAATTACAAAAGAAAAAGGATATCCAACTTTTAATTCAGGAATTTGTGGTGGACTGGCTGGGGGGTACAGGGGAGAGGACTCTGGGAGAAGTGGCTTGGCCAGGGGGAGAAGGGTCGGAAATCTCCTTTAAAAGAGACTTCCAACTCAGCTTCAAGAACTGGTTCTCGCTACGACTAGGAGCCGCTCTCAGGGGTCCCTGAGAATTTGCAGATCCTTTTCCTTCATCCTATCTATCATTGGTAGAAATACCACAGTCCTGTGATGTGATGTAAGATGTAATTGTTTGGTTTGGCATGATAGATTTGGCGGCTTTTATAGTTAAAGAGGCAGGTTATCTTTCTTTGTTATACATGGGAATTTTCTGTTGAATGCATCTTTTGGATTCCGAGTCCCTTTGGGTCTCGTAAAAAGCAAAACTGGGTAAGGCTCCCAGACAGTGACATATCCGGGTAGACTGTGAGGACCCCGGCCTCGTTCTCATCCTTTTCATATCAGCCTTGGGCACAGGGCCCGGTTGAAGGGAAAAAAAAAAAAAAAAAAAAAAAGTAGTTAGACTCGCATTGTTGCAGTGCTGAAGTCGCATCCTTAAAGAGGTGGTTCATAGCTGCTGCAGCCTCGGCCTGTTGGCGCTGCTGTTCTGCAGCAGCTTCCGCCTCTCATCACTGCTCTTCTGCAGCGGCTTTGGCAAGACTTTTCTTTTCAGCATCGACGAATGCCAAAAAGTTGGCAACGCAGATGTGAAAAGGCTCGACTATCTCTCCGGGCATCTGCCCTTGCAAGCCGGGCAGGCCCCGGACAGGTGTGCCTTGGCGTGGGGTCGCAACCGGGGCCCCGGTTGGGCCGGCTATTGCTGCTGCTGTTGTGGCCATGTCTGCTGTCCCTAGCTGCTGGCGCTGGTCAGAAGTCTGACGGCGTCGGTGACATATTACAGGGGCAGGTGCCGGTGCCGGTATAGAAGCTCCCTGACGTGCAGCAAGTCGAGCACTGCGCCTGATCATAGCTGGGCTGCAGGCCCGGTGCTGACATGGCACGACCTGCTGACATGGCACTGGTACCGCTGATGTGTCCCTGATTTGGCATAGATGACGTGGCACGCCATAGCCGAGAGGTGAAGTGAGGGCCGATCAAAAAAAAAAAAAAAAAAAAAAGAGAAGAAGAATACAGCCGGGGTGAAAGGAGGTGAGGAAGGTGAAAGGAAGAAGAGGGTTGGCGAGGAAGAGGAGCCGGCAGCCATAGCTGACCGGAGGGTTGACCGATAGGGTTGACCGATAGGGTTGACCGGAGGTGTTGACCGGAGGTGTTGACCGGCGGTTACCGGAGTTGACCGGGGGTTAACTGGGGGCTGATAGCAGCGTTGACCAGCGTTGACCAAGGTCGTTGACCAAGGCGTTGACCAAGACTTTGACCAAGCTGGAGCCGGTAACATCTCGCCAAGCCTTCAGCCTACCCCTCGCCCTATGGATGTGCACACACCCCTTGGTACTTGCTGAGTCCAGTCTATTTGTCTATTCTTTCTGTATCGAGTCTCTTTTGTCCTAGGTGATAGTACTCTGTGGATGAAGGATAGGGTCTTGTTGACCAAACCCACACGGGATGAGTAGGGCTAAGAGCTGTGTCTGACGATTCGACTGTCCCGGAGGTCAAACCCTCCCAAGGACCGGTACTGACCGGCGGGCTGCTGTTATGTTTTTGACGGCACGATGATGTGGAACTTACCTGGCCAGTTTTACCCTAGACGAACATAGGAGAGGAGGGGAAAAAACATGCAGGCAAACACGCAACTGCAATCGTTTGCAATAACTCAGCTCAAATATGCACCAGCCATGGGCTGTGGGTCGTCAATTTTGGTCAAAGGTCACACTCAAATCATGATAACGGCCGCCTGAAGACCTATTGCTGTGGGGTACCGAGGGCCAGGCCAGAACTGACCTTCAGAGGCCCAACGTGAGACAGTTGACCTTGCGAAAGTCAACCCTCAACCTCAGCTCGGGAATTCAGGCCCACAAGTCAAAGTCACCATGAATCTAGCCTCGGCCGTAGATCAGACACACACCTTTGGTTGTCTGCAGGTATCTGGAAGGAATCAAGACCAAGTGGAAATCTGCAACTGTACGAGATCCAGGCCATTGGCTAACAAACGATCTGGGCCATCATATCCAAGAGACAAGAGGCTGGTCAACATGAGTGAACACTACAAGGTTGACCCAGCCCTGTTGGACGACGTTCAGACTTGCACATGCTGCTTGACGTTGGCTTGGCGCTGGCTCTATGCTGGCTTGACGCTGGTACAACAATGCAGGACTGCCAAAGCTTTATGCTGGAGCCATTCTCTGTCTACGACGCCAGCTCTGCACTTGATAAAGCTGACATGGCTCTTGCCACACTGATTACGACATTGATGGAGTACGGGCGAGGTGGAGGAGGATCAAGGTTGTGAGAATGGTTGATTGAGAGAGGGAAGCTTACATCATTGTGATTGTGTCGACATTGCGAATTGTTGTACGTTTTCAGAAAGGAATATGCGCCATCCTCCCACGTTGATTGCTAACATGGCTGGGGGACGGGCGCTGTGCTGGAATATGCTTACTGTCAGAGCTTATGAGGGAAGACTGTTTGCTGACGTAGCGAGTAGGGCGGTGCCCGGAGAGGAAGTGGGCTTGTGAGGGAGCTCTGTCTACAATGATGATGGATACTCTCTCCTCCACCCTCGAAGTCTCATTTCTCTCTACTCAGCTTCTTCTCTGATTATAAGACATTGAGATACTTTGAGGGCAAGTATGGTTTCATGTACGATTTTTGGAAAGATTGATTCGCTGAGACATTTTGTATCTCGACATTGACGAGCTTTCCACGAGACTCGGTTCATTAAATTTTGGCATCAAAGCGATATCCTCCTGCCTATGCTATCTGCTGATGCATGGTATATCGCGCTGTGGTATTTGTTTCGCGTGCCAGATCGCGCGCTCGGCGCGCACTTGAATTATCAGGTGTTTATTCGCGTGCTTGATTGGTGATCAGCGCCTGCCTGCCATCGCGCCGGTTTAGTCTGCGCGCCACATTGGTACCGCGCGCACATGACTCTGATGATGATGGTGATAATGATGATGACGTGGATCTTACGCTTGTTGGCAAGGAAGCGCTAACGTGGTGTTGGGCAACCTGCAAGAGAACGAGAGAGAGAGAGAGAGAG
>BFEA01000858.1:382179-393472 GCA_003427395.1 Chara braunii | reverse complement strand
AGAGAGAGAGAGAGAGAGAGAGAGAGAGAGAGAGAGAGAGAGAGAGAGAGAGAGAGTTGTTGACGTGGCTTCGTGGGATTGACATGCGCAGGCTAAGTGGCATGGTGCAACGGTGCTGACGTGGCACCTGTCGATAAGCGCAACAGGATTTATTGTCTGACGTGGCGCTCGGCGGACTGCCGTGACTTACCTGATGACGTGGCATCTTCGGAATAGCAACAACATACCAGGTCGATGCGGCATACTGAAGTCGACATTCCAATGGACGGATACGGATTGGGCAGTCTCTTGCTGCTCACGTGATTGTGAAGCATCTCCATTTTGACGCCTGGATTGCCCATTGATGCTGACATGGCATTTTTCATGATGATGTGTCGTTGAGGCTTGATTCGAGTGTGACACGTGGCAGATCTGACGTGCGCTGCCATCCATAGGAAGATTGGTGGGAACAAATACTTGCACTTGTGAAATTTGACGGGCGGTACAGCACGAGATTATGCTGTAGTGCCACGCGTCAGAGCATGTGCCTAGACACAGCCATCCGCGAGAAGACAGCGAAGGAGAAGATCAGCTAACACATTGTTTGATTGTTGTAGTGTTGATTGATTGATCATACTTACCTGTCGTGGGTTGTCCTGTGGATGACTGCAAACTCACGATTGTTGTGTTGTCTTGATCATACTGGTCGTGGCTGCAGAACATGTACAGCCTATAGGAAAACATCATCAAGAAGATAATCAGCAGAAGTAGCCATAGAAAATAGAGATTTTGTTTCCGTAGTTATTAACTTTTTTTTCTTATTTCTTGTCGTCGAAACTGAAAGTCGTTTTGTAGTGAGGTCGTGGAATTTACAATCGTCGTTTAGCTTAACGGTTAACTTAAGCTATGTTACCAGTTGTCCGATTGTAGGATGTCCTGGCCAGATAGTCAGGGGGGTTCCGGACGTCTGGGCCCGGACAACTCCATTTTTAGCAGTTGAAAGCACAAAAAAAAGAAAAACAAATTGCGGGTGTCTTTAATTTTTTTATTTATTTAAAATGTGATAACGAATTTCGTTGTCATCTCAAGGCAAAAGTTGTTCAGTTTATTTTTTTGCATAGTGCAGTTTGTTTTCGTATTTTTTTTAGTTTTTTTTTTTTTTTTTTTTTTTTTTGGCGTTCGAGCTCGAACAGACTGCCCGAGGAGGATGTCTGACCGGACAACCCCTGACGGTTAGGGGGTTTCTGGACGTCCGACCAGGTAACCCAGCGGTTAAGTCCGTTGTGCGGCAAACACGTTGGGAAAGGTAACTTACCACTGAAACTCCTTGCGTGTGTCTGTTATCACTTGTTTCATCCCTCTCATCTTCTCTCTCATCTCGATCACCTTCTTCACTAAGTATCGAGAACCCGTGGCCAAGTGGAAGAAACACGGCAGCAAATGCTGGGCCGTCTTCGCCAACAGCTCACTGAATTGTACGACACAGGGACAGACGATCAACAACACGTACGCAACCAGTTCGATCTACAAGTTGCAGAAGACGAACTCATGAGGGATGAAATTGTTGTTCAGATGCTGGAGACGAGCGATGGAGTGTAGCAGATCATTCATCGAGGACGAATGACCCTTGATCATTTTGTTGTTGAGCAGTTTGTGTAGATGGCTAGAGAAGAGGCCAAAGAAGAAGGGAAAGGAGAAACGAGTGAAAGGAGGGAGGAACCAGAATGGAGAAAAGAGATAATGGATGACACAATTAAGCAGTTGCAAGTTGCACTGGAAGCAGAATTGAGGAAAAAAGAAGAATGCCAAACGCAAGGAAAAGAATAAGAACAATAGGCAAGAAAGGTACAAGAAATAAAACAGAAATTTAACATTGTGGATTCATAAGTTAATGTGGCGTTTGTACTACAGAACATGATGGCCTACCGCACACACTTGGATATTAAAATTGACAACCGCAGAACTGCAGAGGGTGACCAGACTTGTAAAGGAAAGAAAAAGTTAAAATGAAGTTACCATTTACTTACAACGGTAAGAGAGGAGAAAATTTGTTGCTACGGATTGTCGAAATCCAGACCTATTGTGGGACCACACCAATGGTTGAAGATAACCAAATCACCTTCTCCATCTCTTGCTTGGGAGAAGTTGCGAAGGAATGGTTTTTGTCCGAGGCCATTGCCGCTCGCTTCGAAGATATTGGTGAGCCGGCAAAAAACATGATATTGAGGGAATTTCTCTAGGAGATAAATGAGAGATTCCTCGATAAAACGATTGCCGACAAGGCATTTGATGAACTCGCTACCATCAGCCAGAAGCGTTGGTCAAGCGTCGAAACTTTGTCCTGTGAGGTGGATCATCTTTTGCAGGTACCTGGGTTGAACCTTTAGGATAGCCGGGTTCTCTGTATCTACTCGAGTGCACTGCCAGAGCCCATACGCGGAAAGCTTGTGGCAGAAGCAAAGTCGAGTAAGTATAATTATCGATAGTTACGGGACCTCGCGCTCACAAGTGACAGGATTGCACTCTTGTTGTCTTTGACAACGAGAATATTGAGAGTTGGCCCCTCTAAGAGGCCAAGGGCGAAGCAAGTGGTGGCGGTGAGTTAGGAAAGGGTGATGTCACTATCATGCTGGCCAACAAGTGTGGCACCAACCATAATGGTGGATCCAGTAAGAGGAGGCCATGCTCCTTCCCCAAGCATCCTGACATTGCTTCTAGTCGGCCCTCGGAAAAGATGGACCTAACCTAGAGCGAATGGCAGCAGCGGATGGATAATCAATAGTGTTTGAAATATGGCACTGCACGACACATCATAGCATGGTGTCCCCTCATTCGTAACCCAAAAGGGAGCAGCCAGTAGGAGTAGCATATGCTCCTACTCAGTTGGTGGGTTCAGACAAAGGTAAGGCCTCGAAAACCTCTTTCAACCCCCCAACTCGCATGGCAGAGGATGACTTTTTTCTGCCCATCCCCAGACCACCCTGAAAAGGTCTTGCGTTCTGTCTCGCTAGGTGATTCCCTTGATGAACTTGGTTGTGAACTTGTTGCTTTAAAGTTCATGGGCTAAGAAAGGGAAGTCTAAGGGTGAATTGATGATTGCAGACATGGAGATTGCGAGAACATGAGTAGGTGTTTTGTTAGATCCTAGGTCTACACGATCCTTCATCTTTGAAGTTGCATCTGGGATGAGAATACAGGACATCCCTAGACCAATCACGTTTATGCTTGTTGACAAAAGGATGATAACTGTCTCTCAGTTTGTCGATCGAGTGAAATGTTATTTCTGAACTAAGGAAGGGAAAAAGATATTGAATGAAGTAACCTTCCTCGTAGAAAAGAACCTGCCTTTTGATATGATTCTCAGAACGGATTGGCATGAGGAGGTCGACCTAGAAGTTAAGTTCAAGGACAAGATTGTCAACTTAAAAGATGAAAAATCTGAAATGAAATCAATTAAGTTGTTTCACAAGTCTGGTAGTGACTCATCGCTGTTTTTTTTTGCATGAGGCTTCCTGCTTTTCGACGTATGGTGACGAAGAAGAAGTTGGTACATGATGTAATGATGATACTCGTCAAACGGGTAGGTGAATGTTCTTCGTCTTATCCACCTTTTATTGACAAACTACTTAATGAATATAATGACTTGCAAATTGAACCTACGAGAGTAACTGCCTGTGCTATAAAGCACACAATCGAGATCATTCTTGGAAGTAAGATTCCCAAAGGACCGATCTACTATATGTCCCAAGGGAACTAGTAAAACTGAAAAGACAACTACAAGAACTTACTAATAAAGGATGGATTCGACCAAGTTTCTCTCCCTACGACGCCCATGTACAATTCGTGCTTAAAAAGGAAGGATAACTTAGATTGTGTATTGGCTACCAAGGTATGAATTCCGTAACGATAAAAAATGCAGAACCCCTTCCTTGGATTGATGACTCTTTTTACCAATTGCAGAGTTGTAGGTACTTTAGTAAGATTGATTTGAAGTCAGGTTGCCACCAGATCGAGGTGGCACTGCCCTCTGCCCCATAACCCTTCCCCCTCCGCCAATGTCTCTGAATGATAAGATTGATGATCCGTCGCTTACTTTGATCGTCACAATTGACATCGGTCAGTTCGGGATTGGGGTTGTACTACAACAAGATGGCGGGAAAGACTATCGACTAATTGAGCTCATGTCTGAATGCCTTCCCTCCGATAAGGTAGTTAAGAACACCAACGAGAGGGAACTATATGCCTTGGTTGAAGTACTGGATACATGGGAACACTACTTGCTCGGAAGATACTTCACAGTCTACTTAGATCAGTCGATCTTGACGTGGATCAAGACTCAACCACCACTTTCGCACAAGTTGGTAAGATGATCTGCATTCATGGACAAGTTTGACTTTGAGTTGAAAATCATTAAGGTAAGTCTAACGTTGTTGTTGATGCTTTGTCCAGACGCTCTGATTTGTTTGGTGCTATCGTTACCTACCTCGACATCGGGATTGAGCTGAAGGACCGAATCCGACAATAGTATATCGGGGATCTTGTTTGGAGTCCTATCATTCAAACCCTTCAGAAAAACCTTGAACTCTTTCTTAAGTACCGAATAACTAATGGCTTGCTCTTCTTTTTTAATCAAACCCAAGCAAGAATATTAATTCTTCACAAAGAAGATATCAACAGTATGGTTATGGGGAAATATCATGACAATGAGGGTCACTTCATGTTCAAAAAGACATATGTTAATGTAAGAGAGTTTTTCAAATGGAAACGAATGAAAGAGGATGTGCTAACCTATGCGAGAACTTGTAATGTCTACCAAAGAAATAAGTCATCTAATGAGGATCCTTTGGGACTACTTTGACCGCTTCCTATTCCAAGTGAACGAGGTGCTATTCGTGCCTAAAAATGAAGGAATAATTAGACTGTGTATTGACTACCGAGGTCTAAATTTGTAACGATAAAAAATGCAAAACCCCTTCCTCGGAGTAATGATCTTCTTGACCAATTGCAGGGTTGTAGGTACTTCCGTAAGATTGATCCGAAGTCTGACTGCCACCAGATCGAGGTGGCACCTGAAGACCAACACAAAACGGCGTTTCGAATGAGGTATGGGCACTATGAGTTTGTTGTTATGCCCTTTAGTCTGACTAACGCCTCCACAACCTTCCAATGATCTATGAATGAATTGTTTCGACAGTGGTTAGATCAATTTGTAGTTGTGTATCTTGACGACATCCTCGTTTACAACAAGATGCTCGAGGATCACAAGAAACACCTACGAATGGTTCTACAGAAATTGCAAGAAGGTAACTAGAAATTGAATGCTAAAAAATCAGAAGTTGCTAAGTCTGAGATACTCTCTCTTTGACACATAGTAAATGAAGAAGGACTAAGGCGAGACGAAAAAAAGATCACAACAATTAGAGATTGACCCAGACCCAAGACAATAACTGAGTTGCGATCTTTCCTATGACTTGCTAGCTACTATAGGAAGTTTGTGAGGAACTTCTCCCTTATAGTTGCGCCTATAAGAAGATTGTTGAAGAAAGAGAAACCTTGGTTATGGGATAAAGATTGTGAGTCTGCGTTCAAGAAGTTAAAACATTCGCTAACTCACTACCTTGTTTTGAAGATTGTTGATCCGTCGCTTCCTTTCATTGTCACAAATGACACCAGTTAGTTCGGGATTGGGGCTGTGTTACAACAAGATGGCGACAAAGACTATTAACCAATTAAGTTCATGTCGAAACGTCTTCCCTCCGATAAGGTAACTAACTCCACCTACGAAAGGGAACTATATGCCTTGATTGAAGCAATGGACAAGCACTACTTGCTCCGATGACACTCGATAGTCTACTTAGATCACTCGACCTTAATGTGGATCAAGACTCAACCAAGACTTCCTCACAAGTTGGTTAGATTGTCTGCATTCATTGATACATTTGACTTTGAGTTGAAAACCATTAAGGGTAAGTCTGACATTGTTGTTGATGCTTTGTTCAGATAGTCTGATTTCTTTGGTGCTATCGTTACCTACCTCGGCATTGGGACTAAGTTGAAGGGCTGAATCCGACAATAGTATGTCGGAGATCCTTTTTGGTGTCCTATCACTCAAACCCTTCACGAAAACCCTGAACACTTTCTTGATTATCGATGATTGATAACTTGCTTTACTTTATCATTATCAAAAGTATGGTTATGGGGGAATGTCATGACACTGAGGGTTACTTCAGGTTCAAGCAGACATATGCTAACGTAAGAGAGTTTTTCAAATGGAAAGGAACGAAAAAGGATGTGCTAACCTATGCGATGTCGAGCGCATCGGCTCCCACCTTTTTCGCAAGGCGAGAGCCCTCCGGACCATATCACGCAAGAGTTAAACAAAACAATCAAGAGACAACTTAGGAACGACGCACAAGAATCCCGCAAACCGCCGAGACGGGCGTGGTCACATCGTTCCGTCACCGCTCTAGCAGGGTGCGCCAGCTGTACATCCCGCGGTCCCCTATGACAGGATAGGTTCTCGCAGGGCATAAGCTTTCCTTCCCTGAGGGGTTGTCACCACCCTCAGGGGCGTATCCCTACCGAGCTACTGACCCACGTGCAAAAGTTGTTATCTGCAGTCGCAGAGGCAGGTCAGCTTAGGGTATTTGCTCGTCTTGCTGTAGTATAGGAAGCGCTTGGTTAACGCCAGGTGGATCCAATCGTCGTCTGTCCCTTAGGGTGCTGATCTCCTAAGTCCGGAGTGTATGTCAGTCGACTAGGACGGTCTGAACCAAGCGTGAAACCCTCAGATGTAATCCTAGTCCCTTGGCAATCGTTCTGAAAACAAACGCATCAAAATTTGTATACCTTATATCGAAAATTATCAGAAAACGGATCTTGGACTCGATGAGTCAGTTCGCCAATGTTATTTTTTTCTGCCTACGTAACTGAAGAGACATTTATATTGTCGTTCAAAAACGGAACACCGTCAATGAACAGACTAGGAAGGGTTTTCCTATCGTGACTACTGAAACTTGTCATGAACAACTTCTGCAAGTAAATACCACTAATACCATGCAGATCAACAAGTGATCTGGTTCATGGCCGAAGTTTGAACTCTTGGTTCGACCACACCTCCGCTATCATCTCCAATTTACTCCTGACATGCGTCTTATGCATGTGATTACCCACTAATGCCTAAGCATGATAGTGCAATCATCGAGGTAATCCAGATAACATCCATCTGGTTGGACCTATCTCCGAAAGATTGTTTTTTTTTTTTATTATTACCCTTGTAGTGTCACGTAAATGTGACGCTACTATAGGGACAACTCACCACGGCACCTGACTCGTAAAGGCGCGTCTAGCCAGGATAGACTTGTTGGCCCGCGAGGGTCCTAAGCCTCTATCCGGTCGAGTCGTGTAAGCTCCTCGTCATCAAAAGTCAAAGTGGTAATGCGTCTACCTTGCGTGACTTGGACCTTTTGCATACCATAGAGAGAAGCTATTTGTGAGGCGAGCCTCCAAACTATGGCGCGAAACGGTTGTCGCATCTTAAAGAGGTGCGTTGTCATGGTGTCCTTAATTCGGATAACGTCGTAGCGCTCTCCGGACAGGGTAATTTTGACACTCACAATGACCCAAGAAAGGCATTGGAGGTTGCTCACACGATGGAAATACAGAGTATATCCATGAACTTCTTCCGGAAGTCGGGCCACATTGGCACGAACGTCCGCGCGCGAGTTAGGAAAAAATGCCTGCTCATCTCTGAGCAAGCCAATAAACCCAATTCAACGTGTGGGTGCTTCATCTCGAACCAGTAATAGTCGCTCCGCACGCCGGATCCGCTCCTCGTCTGCAGTGTCGCGAACCAGCAGATATCTGGCATGAGTAAGATCCCGTTGTCCACTAGACATCTGCACACCGAAAGAGTCGCCTGTTAGAAGAGACGTTCCCAGATTTCATAAGCCTCGTCATCGAATGCGATGACGTCGAAGCGTTCCGAGCGAACGATATTGAGTCTGTTCGCTCACACCCGCCTCACATAATGAAGGACGCTGAATGAACCTTGTTGATCGTTCAGCCAAAGTGCGATATAGAGAAACATTCTTCTAACCTCAGGAATGTTTTCTATAACCGGACTCGCTCCATGAACCACGATAAGGTTCATGTCTCCATAATCTCGTGATGGATTAGGAGGCGCAAAATCATACTGCAAAATATGTCGACCTGGTTCAACCAAGAAAATATAGCTCCGCGGTGGCTCCCTCACGCTCCCATCCCAAAATCGCGGCTCATCCCGTTCCAAAAAAAGTTTGTGTGGATTGTACATCAATCTCCCTTTCCGTATCATGCCGGCGCGAAATCGTGTCGACACTGCTAACCAATCTGTCGCCGCCTCGCGAGTGTTAAACAATCGGAGGATCACTGCTCCCTCGGACATCTGGAGGGCAAAGTAGTAACTCAGACAAAGTAAACTTAAATGAACCAATTTCTATGTTCGGTTTTCATTCCTTTCCCGGGCCGTGATTCTTATGTCACGGTCCTACCGCGAAAGTAGTGCCTACTCGGACTTCTTTTGACACTAATTGAAACATGAACTGTGCTTCTTTTGGCGCCAGCTCCCCACACGCCGGTGGCTCCTAAAACGGTCACCCAAAAGGGTACTAGATTCAGCCTCCCTTTTACCTGAAAGCATGAGAAGGCGACTACTCTTAGTTTCAAGACACCTACCCTCTAGGAAGTGGTCTGGAATACCCCTTCTCCTAGCGCGAACACATTGTTCAGGACTCAGAAGTTGGGCTGGCTCCACCGCGATACAGCATAGTATTCCCCCGTGATACGGTCCACTCCGGGTCGATAACAGGGCCGACTCCTAAAGCAACGAGCCCCCGCCCCAGATGCCTCCTAGAGAGAAGAAGCCTTGACCCCTAGGTGCAGACAACTTTCTCTATGCCTCCATGTTAGGGGGTGACTTAGATGAATCAAGAAGAAAGAAAAGTAAGACTCTCTTAAACGGGTACAGAGAGAATGTGGTCATTCGGGATAGAACGGGAATTCCTTGGGAAGATACTAAAGTATTTCCTTATGTTCATCTTCTTTCCCACGAATTTCGTTCCTTCGGCACCCGTCAGTTCGCTCCTTCATATATTCCCCTTCTTTTTTTGTTTGCATGCATCTGCGTAAAAGTGGAAGAAAGGTGAACATCCCCATCATTCCCTTGAGCAAATACAATGTCAATCCCTTCTCACATGCATCCATCTACCCACCTGCACAATCAACAGAAGAAATAACCCAAGAATTTGTCCATCCCCAACCAAAGTCAGCCCCCTTTCCCACATGCATGATGTCACACACTTACTCTACTTTTTCCCCTGAATTCAAAGCAAGGTCATGCAAGGTGTGGGTTCACCCGGGTATGCAAGGGAAACTGAGTCACAACTGACCTTGAGTGAAGTTGAAACGGCTCACTCAAGAAAGCCAAATACCCGTAAAAAAATTGGTAACACAACTCACGTTGTGGCCGTTCACAAAGATAATCCACACCCTCCTTCAGGCGTCACCACTGACCTAGGCGCCGCTTACTAAGACAGAAGTGGGCTCGCCGTCGAGGAGAGTGCTCCCACTCTCAAGTCCCACGCAGTCCCACTACAGTCTCAACGGCACACCTCCTACCAAGAACAGTGCCAACTCAATCTCCAATCCAACCCCCCACCAATTACCAAGTCTAATCACCACACGCCTACCACAACACTTATTTCCAACCTCACTCTCCACTCACTTGGTCTCAAAATAGTCCCAGATGGTCCCGCACCATCGCCGCAATACTCGGTGGTCCCAAACTTAAACCCAGCTTGCACTGCGCGCCGCAAAAAAAATAAAGGTGCCCCTGAAAATAAATGCCCTTAGATGAAAAGACCGCCAAACAAAATCATCAGCAAGGTGATCCACACCATTCCCCTGTGACGACCGCCTGCCATGTTACTCCCATTCACTCCCAACAACTTGACAGTGTTTCGATGTCGCCGTCACTCGCCTCCAATGTTACCAAGTTACAGCGGCGCCATGTTCCCGCTATTTTAAAACACACCACCACTTCAGCGGCACCTCCCCTGTACCAATATCCAACTACCGTTTTATGTATTTAGTGTCAAAAATACTGCTGCCACCACCTGTGAAAACCCCGGCAACACTTCCGCAATACCACCAAGACCCCAGCGCAGTCGCTGCAAATTTTCGGCAGCGCTTACACAGTACCGCCGTAAACCAGTGCCAATGCTGAAAAATTCGGCAGCACTTCCGCCGTACCGTCGTCAAACCAGTGCTGCTGCCGCCAAAATTCGGCAGGGCTTCCGCAGTTTGTCAACAAAACTGCCGCTGCCGCTCAGCACCTCCCCCTCACTGTTCCAATCCTGTCTGCCGTTGCCAACTCCCGTGGCTATGGTAGCATGTGTCTTCCCCAACCACGTCTCGGTCGCACCACCCCAACGACCTTCTCCCTCCTTGTAGAGGTAGTGGCTATGACAGCCTCCAGCCTCAACCTCCCTGCAGACCTCCGTTCTCCACCTCCAGCCAGCAGCTCCTCCTCCAAACACCCAGCATTCACTCAAGTAGAATGTCAGCAGCATTGGCTACGAATGAATGTTGGTTGGCTGGCTGCTGGCTTCTTTTATAGCTAGTTGAGGGCAAAGAGCAGCAACTCTGGCCCCCCAGCCAGAACTCGGAATAGGACCTAGCCCTTGATCTAAATCGCGATCAAGGGCCAGAAAACTCGATGTTCCCGTAGGGGAACCAAGTCTGGGTCCTACCAATATTTTTGGCCTTCGCCCACGGCCAGACTCAGTCTTCAAATGGTTGTACCAAGCCATTTTTAATTCAACAGTCTGCTGTCTCATCAGGGTCCAGATGCCTCTACCCCAGCATCTGGCCCAACGTCGTGACTAGAACCGCGATGTTTTCTTCTTTTCCTTTTTTTTTTCCTTTCCTCCCCCTTCTCTTTCTACCCCTGTATCTAATCCACCCTCGCGGCCACGTACCTGGCCGCCACTCATTTCCCCCCCCCTTTTTAATTCAGGGGTAGCTCGTCATTTGAAAAGGAACGAGCATCCCTCCTGCTTCCCTGAGTAGACCGAGAGCCAGCCCAACAGGGTTTCTTTCCCCTATTTCCACGCCTGTACGTGGCTCACAACGGGCGCCAGATACAGGCGCGCGGCTTAGAGAGCCTGCCCCAAAAAACGAAGGGGCGCTCTATCTACTGGCCGCCACCTCCTTCTCTCTCTCTCTCTCTCTCTCTCTCTCTCTCTCTCTCTCTCTCTCTCTCTCTCTCTCTCTC
>BFEA01000858.1:366228-381870 GCA_003427395.1 Chara braunii | reverse complement strand
TTCGTTCGAAAACGAACGGGTACACCGGACAAAATCTAACCAAAAAAAAAAAACTTAAGAAAAAAAACTAAAACGAAATGTAAGAGAAAAAGAAGGAAAAAAAAAAACAACAACAAACACAAAACCTACCAACGTGGCTGCCCGTTTCCAATCGGCGCCTGCCATACCATTGGGAACTTTTAAGTTCCCAGTCACTTCGGAATGCGCCAGATGGCGCCCCGATTTTTCTTCCTGTTTCTTTTTTTTTATTATTATTATTATCCCCTTTTTTTTTTCCTCTACCCCAACGGTTACTTCCCCCCTACGCGTCATTTTGCCCTAGTGGCAAAAAAAAAAAAAAAAAAAAAAAAAAAGGAAAGGACTTACCTTGATGATGCTCCGATGACCACACTAAAACCCGTATCTGGGCGCTTAGGCGTTCAGGTACGGGATAGGTTTTTTTTTTTTTTTTTTCCAAAAAGTTAAAAAAAACTTGGTCCCTTTCTCGATCTATGCGTGTCATCCTTGCGTAGGGGCCATGCTGACTCATGCGGCCAATTTCGGCCACGTCACTTCACACGGGAGCAAGACCGGACAACTCTCAACAAAAGGAGCCAGCCCAGTCGCCCGTTGTCAGGTTCGATCCCTGTCTCTGCGGGGCAATAGTGTGGCGGCGGTACCTATTGGGCTAGCTCCTTCTCACATTAGGAGAGGAGCGACCCTTCTATATGAAGGGCTTCGGTGCCCAACAGGCGCACCTCCAGTGCCTAGCAGGCTGTGCCTGCTAAACCTCCTCGCTACAGTGGCTGGCAGGCAGGGTTGGCAGCCGACGGCCTTAACAGCTGCCCTACTTAGCTGGCCCTAACGCCATCGCCCCCGGTCCTCGGCGCAAAAAGCCCCGCGGACCCTAAAAAAAACTTCCTATTCCTTCACGCTGTGGTTCCAGCCTCGTCGCTGCGACTCCATTTTATCCCACTTAGGCCGTGAATCGCGTGGCTGACCTTATTATCGGTAGAATAGGTTTAATTTTAATGTTCCCTTCTCCGCGCGTCCCTGCGGCACGTGAGAAAAGCGAAGCCTTGCTGTTCACATCCGCTTCCTCTGGACGCTACACGTGTCCAGACCAGAATTCAAATTTTTTAATGTTTCAGTCATACGCCAGGTCAGAATAACTTTGGCAACGTCAGTCTCATCAAGTCTTTCAATTCAAGAAGAAGTCGGACCTCGTCCGACGTTCAAAACCCCCGGCAAATACCCTTATCAGGGTTTTTGCCTCGATAGCGAGAACTTGTTTTGTTTGCCAAAAAAAAAAATTGTCTACTGAGAATCCTTTGGGACTACTTCAACCGCTTCCTATTCCAAGTGAATGAGGTGAGACGATCTCTATTGACTTCATAAGTCTCACCAAGAGTCGGTATGGAAACAGTCAGGTAAGGTCATTGTTGTTAGGTTCTTTAAGTATGTGATGTTCGTTTTTCTACCATCGGAAGCAAGAACGAAACTTGTCATCCAGAAGTTCCAGATGTGATGGGTTTCTCAGTATGGTTTCCGAAAACCATCGTCTCTAATAAGGATGTATGGTTCACAGGCCAGCAATGGCAAAAGCTGATGGAAGCGTATAGCACAAGACTGGTCATGTCGTAAGGTAGACATTATGAAGTGCATGGCCAAACTGAGCAGATGAACAAATTGTGACAACAACTTTTGTGTATGTATGTTAGGCCGGATCAGATTGATTGGGATGAAAACTTACCAAAGATTGTGAGTGTTTATAACAATAATGTTCACCCTGTTACCAATAGAACACCTAACGCACTTCACAAAAGTTGGAATCTGAGACGTCTCATTGAATGACATTGATGCTTTGACCAGTGCACAAGTCCAACGGCTAGCCCCAAAAACAGAGAATTTGCAATTTTGTATGAACAAGATATAGCTAAAGCAAAGGAGAACATTCAGAAGTGCAAATAAAGATGATCGAACAAACAAATAAGCATCGTCGACCATCTCAGTTTAAAGAAGGAGATTTGGTATGGGTGAAATCTAAAGAATTTTCCTTTGAAGAGAATGTGTCTCGAAAATTTTTACTTGTCTACTATAGCCCCAGGGAAGTTCTCAAGGTGAAAGGGGACGCAGACGGACCATCATATCGCATTGACGTACCCCCTCACCTCAAGACATACCCTATGTTTCTAACTACCAAATTGCTACAATATGCAGAAGGCCAAGAGTTTCCCAATCGTCCGCCGATGTTTCCTCCTTCCATGAATGGAAGATATGAAGTCGAACGAATATTGGAACATGGATGCTTCTCCACAAGTGGTAGGGGAACACCATAGAAGTAGTACAAGGTAAAGTTTAAGACTCAACCCGAATCATAATCAAGTTCGTTCACTAGAAAAGAATTTCTACCTACTGCACCTTACATCATTGTTGCATATGAGTGTGGGTTAAAAGAGCACTGAGCCTAAGGAAGTTGTTTCTGGGATGAAACTCGAAATTGGGCCCGATGGAATGCAATAACTCAACTCAAATATGCACCAGTCGTGGGTTGTGGGTCGTCACTTTTGATCAAAGGCCTGAAATAGGGGTCAAAGGTCACGCCCAAGTCATGAAAACGCCAGCCCGACGGCCTACTGTTGTGGGGTACTAAAGACAAGGCCAGAACTGGCCTTCAGAGGCCCAACGTGAGACAGTTGACCTTGGGAAAGTCAACCCTCAACCTCAGCTCGGGAATTCAGGGCCATGAGTCAAAGGCAACATGAATCTAGCCTTGGTTGTAGATCAGACACACACCTTTGGTTGTCTGCAGGTATCTGGAAGGAATCAAGACCAAGTGGAAATCTGCAACTGCACGAGATTCAAGTCATTGGCTAACAGACGATCTGGGCCAACATATCCGAGAGACAAGAGGTTGGTCAACATGTGTCAACACTATAAGGTTGACCCAACCCTGTTGGATCACATTCAGTCTTGCACATGCTTCTTAACGCTCGCATGACACTGACTTTATGCTGGCTTGACGTTGGCTTGACGTTGGTATGACGACGAAGGACTGCCAAAGCTTTATGCTGGCGCCATTCGTTGTCTACGGCACTAGTTGTGCACTTGATTATGTTGATGTGGCTCTTGCCACACTGATTAAGACATTGATGGAGAACGGGCGACGAGGAGGAGGATCAGGTTTGTGAGAATGATTAATTGGGAGAGGGAAGCTTACCTCATTGTGTTCGTGTTGACATAATTGTGCAATGTTATTGTTGTGCGTCTTCAGAGAGGACTATGCGCCATCCTCCCAGGCTGATTGCTGATGTGGCTGGGGGATGGGCGCAGTGCTGAAATTTGCTTACTGTCAAAGCTTATTAGGGGAGACCGTTTGTTGACGTGACGAGTAGGGAGGTGCCCGAAGAGGAAGTGGGCTTGTGAGGGAACTCTGTCTACAATGATGATGAAAACTCTTTTTTCTACCCTCTAAGTCTCAAATCTCTCTCCTCAACTTATTTTCTAGTTACAAGACATTGAGATACTTTGAGGACAAGTATGGTTTCATGTACAATTTTTTGAGAGATTGACTATGCGCTGAGACATTCTATATCTCGACATTGACGACCTTTTCACGACTTGGCTCATTGCACTGCCCTCTAGTACAGGTAGGATACTTATCAAAAGATAAAAAAATTCCCACCCCTTGAAAAAAAGGAAAAACAACGAATTTTTTTTCTTGTTATGTGAAAAAATAAATGGCTTGATTAACACCCAGATCTCGAGGTAGAGTGCATAAATTTTCGTTTGCTCAGAAACTCATAAATTCGGATTTATTAGCACACATGCAAAAAAATATGAGCGAGAGCAATAAACAGAAAACCAAGTTGCAAAATCATGCAGAAGTTCAGATAGTCATATCGTCGACGTCCACGTGGCCCTCCATGGTTGGGGGCAGCATTGATCTACTTGATGAGAATTGTTGTATCTCTACGAAAGGTGCAAGCTTTGAGGTGTGAAACACAGGGTAAGTGCGTAAGTGACCAGGGATATGAATAACATACTAGGGACCGTCCAATTCATTACCCACAATATCTAAGACTTCCCAAGGACCAAAGTATTGAGGCATTAGTTTCCTAGAGATGCCGAATTCCTGCCCTAACTCATTAGACTTAACCCTGCTACGTTCCCCTACCTGAAATGTGGACTGTCGGCGATGTTTGTTCTCAGAAGCAATCATATGGCCATAGGAAGACCGCCAAAACCCAAGAGGGAGTATCGGGTCAGGGGAGACTGTTTGTTGACGTGACGAGTAGGGAGGTGCCCGAAGAGGAAGTGGGCTTGTGAGGGAACTCTGTCTATAATGATGATGGATACTCTCTTTTCTACCCTCTAAGTCTCAAATATCTCTCCTCAACTTATTTTCTGGCTACGAGACATTGAGATACTTTGAGGACAAGTATGGTTTCATGTACGATTTTTTGAGAGATTGATTCTGCGCTGAGACATTCTGTATCTCGACATTGACGAGCTTTTCACGACTGGGTTCATTGCACTGCCCTCTAGTACAGGTAGGATACTTATCAAAAGATAAAAAATTTTCCACCCCTTGAAAAAAAGGAAAAACAATGATTTTTTTTCTCGTTATTTGAAAAAATAAATGGCCTGATTAACACCCAGACCTCGAGGAAGAATGCATAAATTTTCGTTTGCTCAGAAACTCATAAATTCGGATTTATTAGCACACATGCAAAAAAATATGAGCGAGAGCGATAAACAAAAAACCAAGTTGCAAAATCACGCAGAAGTTCAGATAGTCATATCGTCGACGTCCACGTGGCCCTCCATGGTTGGGGGCAGCATTGATCTCCTTGATGAGAATTGTTGTATCTCTACGAAAGGTGCAAGCTTTGAGGCGTGAAACACAGGGTAAGTGCATAAGTGACTAGGGATATGAATAACGTACGAGGGACTGTCCAATTCATTACCCACAATATCTAAGATTTCCCAAGGACCAAAGTACTGATGTGGATTGTCAACGATGTTTGTTCTCAGAAGCAATCATGTGGGCATAGGAAGACCGCCAAAACCCAAGAGGGAGTACGGGGTCAAATTCAGGCATCACACGAATCGAAAAGAAGACCGATGGCTCACAAGAGAGGAACAAGTTGAAACAATCCCTCAGGTTGTGGCACAATATGAAGGGAAAGGCACCATCTTCAGAAGCATCTGAGCGGACTTTCGAAGCTAAGGGGGATGAAATGTTAGGAATGTGTCCTCAAGGGGCCCTAGACAACATTTTCTGGACTGTGGTCCCCAATAAGTCTCGTGCTTGTCCTAAGTGACGGCGGGCCTGAATATCCACGAGAGGCCGTTATCTCAACATTTGCCAATGTGGGTATCAGATAGTTGTTGGACGCCAGTTGGTTGAAGTGCAATTTGGGCCTCACCTTGGGCTCTTTCCAGACGTAACAGCTGCATCAAGCAGTTGAGCCCAGGACGCATGTGGTTGCGCCCTCGACACACGCAGTGTAAGGCCTACACATCACGAATTGGCCGCGGGCCAATGACAATGCATCATTGTCATCACGAGTACCCCGAGGGCCAACTCGAACACTTGGAGCCTGGAGGGTACCCGTAGGTGCCCAACCACAAAAGGGCCTAGGCCCTTAATTGTAAGATGGGCCTGGGCGCAAACACTGGGGTCCGACCAGAAGCTATTGAAAACTTCGTCGACCAGGCCCTCACAACGAAAGGGAAGGGGCCGCAACTTCCATAAAGCCAAAGGCTGGCCAGAGGAAGCCAATCTGGCCTAGGCAGGCAATGCGAACAGGCTGCTGCATCAGAGCGCAAGGGTCTGCATGCGCTATGCTGGTTGGGGTGCACGCGGGCGCTAAGAGGTGTGGGGCGTTGCAGGGTAGCAGGGCGCCGAGCACCCATAGCCGGACTGCAGGGGTGCAGGCAGGTGATGAGGCAACAGTGGTCTTCAGGGAAGGAGGCGCAGGTGTGGGTGGATAGGGTCTGATAAGGGGATGCGGGAAAACGTACCTGGTGTATGTGGGTGGACGGCATTGGGGTTGACGTCTTGTACGTTGGTCTTTGTTGTCGAAGTGAGCCTGTTGCACGAATGTAGATAGGCTAGACAGGATGAGTAGAGTAGGCTGGGCACTGGGCGCCAGAAAGTAGGAGCGACATTGAATACAACGTTTGTATGGCCTGAGGGTTTGGATGAGGCTCTTATTTGGATGGATTTTTGGTGCATTGAGCATTTGGTCTTTCCAACGGATGACTGTCATGGATGCAACAGACCACGACATAATCCTTGGGAGACCTTGGTGTGCAAATGTGGAAATGATAGGAATGCACTTGCATGATGGGACATACATGGTAGACATAGAAAATCTAGTAACGGGACGTGGGGAATTACTCCGTCTTATCGGGACAAGGGGAGACATACAAAAATGGAAGCTAGTGACATGGTCACCATCGTTCGAGGGAAGTGTCAGAAAGGGGGCCTTCGCACGGATGGAGGGAATGAGAAAAAGGGTAGAAATTATGATCGAAGAAGCTTTCAGCAAGAAAGAATGGATCAAAATGGGATTACCACAGAAAAAGTGGAGACAGGAGGACGATGCCCTATGCGTTATGGTAATAGAGAAAGAGACAGAGGTCGAATTGGGAGCCAGCTTGCCTAAACCAAAGGAGGCTCAAAATGAGGAGTCCAGGGTAACGCTTGAAGTCCCTGACTTACTACACCTCGTCAAAGCCATTAGGTACCATAAGGTAGACGTGGACCAGTGCTAAAAACCCGGTAGGACCGGGGGGTCCTCCCTACCGGCCGGTCGACCGGGCCTGGCAGCGGCAGCCGGTGGTTGTCCTGACAGGATAGGCCACCTTCCCTACCCTTCCCCACGTTAATGCTCCCAGCGCACCCCCTATCGCTACTATCCTACCTCACTGTCAGGACCATCACCCTACCAGTATCGAGCGCAGTCACCAGACAGCAGTGACAAGCACCCTCTAACACTATAACCCCCACCCTTCTTTTCAAAGTTTTTGGGTGGGAAGCACCGTCCCTACCCTGCCACTAACACCCCAATGTGACCAGCACTTAGGACCATCACCCTACCAGTATCGAGGGCAACTTGGACGAAGCACCCCCTAACACTACAACCCCTACCCCCCTTTTCAAAGTTTTTGGGTGGGAAGTACCGTCCCTACCCTGCCACTAACACCCCCACCCCCCTCTTCAAAGTTCTTGGGCAGAACGTCAACGTTTGCAGAAAGCTAGGTACGTTGTTGTGAATGTCTGCTGAAGCCCGTGCTGAAACTCCACCACTAACACCCTCACCATAAACCCCCCAACGCTCGACCCTCAACCCCTGAAATACCGCCCCCCAACCCCCCAACCCCCCAACCCCCCAAACGAAACTTCTTTGTTCAACGTTTTCTTTGCGGATTCGGGGAGATCTCGGTGAGCGCAGTCCAACCATGTTTTCAAAAAAAATAAAAAATTTGACCCACTTTTGGACCCAACCGGAATTCCGGTTGGACCACCGGGGGTCCAACCGGCCCGGTTGGATCCGGGCCGGTCCAACCGGCCGGTTGCCGGCACAGCCATGGCGTGGACCCAATTGCGCTCGCCAAGTTTGGGGGAGAAGTTCGAAAAGTTTACTTCCTGAATGGAAAATTGATCAGTATCCAAACTCGGTTTGCCTAAGCACCACGGACGATTCCGACTGTTCATTTTTTAGGAGAAAGATCCTGGAAGGAAGCGTTCACAAGTACAGGAAAGAAGGCTAAGCCTGTTTCGATCTTGCTAGATACAACAAGGGAGGAAGCCATGGAAAAGGAGGAAGAAGTTCTCCGGGTGATTAGAGAGAGAAGGGCAATTGAAGGGCACCGAATACCGAATGAAGTAGCAGAGACCAATGTTAAGAAGTTCTACTAGCATTTGCCTTCAATGACCATCAGAAGGGATGATTAAACGCAAAGTTGATACCTCCGGTCAGAATCCACACAGTCGAGCATGAATGTTGGAACGACAAGGGGACTGCCTACGATTTCGGAGTAGCAGGGGAAGTGACAGAACTGCTTAGAGCAAAGATGGACTCCTTCGTGGCAGAACCCACCGCATCACCATACGCAAATAGATGGTTTGTGTTCCGGAAACCTAACAAGTCGCTTAGATGGATCCAGGATCTGCAGAAATGAAATGTTGTGACTATCTGGGACGCGGGGTCGCTGCCTCAAGCGGACCTGCTGGCAGAATCCCATGTCGAGCAAAGCACTTACTCGCTGGTAGACCTCTATTCTGGATACGATCAGCTCCCCCTGGACGCCCGGGATAGACCCTACACGGCTATGCATACCCCGGTAGGCCAGCTACAAATGCAAGTGACTCCTATGGGGTTCACCAATGTGATGGCGGAAGCGCAAAGGAGAATGCTCGCAGTTGCGGGAGACATGTTCCCAGCAAAATATGAACCCTATATTGACGACAATCCAATCAAGGCCGCACGAGACAAGGATGAAACGAAAATTCAGCCAGGGATACAAAGATTTGTGTGGGACCACCTGCAGGATATCAAAGAGCTCCTCCGCAGGTTCCTGGTGTATAACATCACTGCCAGCGGTCCTAAGAGTATCCTGGCAGTTCCAGAAGTGACCATCTTGTGGTTTCGTTGCGGGTCATATGGGAGGAAGCCTGATCCGACCAAGACTGATAAAATCTCTCAATGGCCAACGCCTCTACGTACCACAGCGGAAGTAAGGGCCTTCCTAGGGGTTGTAGGATTTTGGGGGTTTTCATCAAAGGATTCGCAAAGATAGCAGAACCCATTAGAGCTATGATTCGCGAAGAAGGTACATTGGACTGGACAGAGGAACGAGAAGTTGTCGTCCAGACCCTGAAAGACGTATTGACTTTCGAACAGGTCACCCTCGCCGCTCCATATTTTAACGACGAAGTAGGGCGTCCGTTTGTACTCGAAACCGATGGGGGACCACAAGTTGTGGGAGGAGTCATGATCCAAAGAGGGGAGGATGGGAGAGAATGACCAATCAGATTTGAATGTAGGACGCTGAACTCAGTTGACCGTTGCTATTCTCAATTCAAGAAGGAGGTACCGACCATTCTCCACTGCCTCAAAACCTTTCAGGCTTACCTCTTTGGAAGGAGGTTCATTTTGAGGATCGACCCGACAAATGTCGCAGGGGCACTGAAGAACTACAAGCCTATGAACCCTACAGTGAGAAGATGGGTCGGTTTCATTTGGCAGTTTGATTGCACGATCGCGTGCATAACTGGTCTTAGGAATAGGGCCGATGGCTTGAGCAGGGTATGCATTACACCAGAAGGAGTAGAGGACGTTGAACCTATCGATGCGTTCCTTGACTATGGGGGAGGGACCATTGTGGTAGATAACGAGATGGGAGAACTTGCCTGCACATCTGGGGGATTGTTGATTAAGGCATTGGAGAAAGAGTCTCCCGTAGTAGTGGTAGAACTCAGGGAAGTTGCAGTCATAAGGACCCGCCGTAAGGAAGAGAGGGACTCATGGGGTGGTATTGTGGGGCCTCAGGAAGAGTTCATGGCAATGGTTGTAGAAGGAGGACGGGAAGCGGTCATGAGTCTGGTTGAGTCATGGGAACAAAAGCGGCAGCAGTACTTAGTAAACCAAGTACAAAATGGACATGAGGATCGTCGGGACCGGAAGGAGTTCTTCCTTATTCGGTCGTACGATGGAATCTTCAAGGAGATTGGCCTATTGCTAGTAGGAAACAAGGAGGTTCAGGAGGTCAGCCTCAAGACCAGAGTGGAAGTCGATAAGTACGTACTGAGAAATGGACACCTATTCAGGAAAGAAGGACTAACGCCTAGAAGGGTTGTGTGGGGACAATCAAAGCAAGTGGACATAATTCAGGCAACGCACGATGGGTTGGCAGGGGGACATCGCTCCTTGAAAAGGACCTTAGCGGAAATAGCGCCACTCTACTTCTGGCCAAGAATGGGGAGTATGGTTGCCACATATTGCCAGACCTGCTTAATCTGTCAAGAGCGAAGTACGACTCGGGTTTTTGAACCTTTGAGACCCACACGAGTGCTAGGACCAGGACATCTGGTTCATCTCGATCTCGTGGTCATCCCTGTGTCTACGAAAGGATACAGGTACATAAAGGACGCTAGAGATAATCTTAGTGGGTTTGTGGAGGCGGTAGCTCTTAAGAAGAAAACCGGACTGGCAGTGGCAGACTGGATCAATGACTTTTACCTAAGGCACACATTCGTCAGAAGATTCATCGTTGATAATAGGACAGAGTTCGTAAACCAAGACGTGTTGAGCACCTGAAAAAGGTTTGGGGTGCCCATTAAGTTAATTGAGCCATACCACCCGGAGGCCAATGCGCCCGTGGAGAGAGGACACCGGGCCTTAAAAACTACGATTGCAAAGATAGCAGCGGATGATCTGGGCAATTGGCCTAAGTATCTCAAGCAGGTCGTGTTCGCAGAGAACGTGACTCCAAAGAGGACTACAGGATGTATCACGCACGAGTTGTGGTACGGGAGGGAAATTGACTTCCTAGTGGAAGCCCTAAGACCAACTTGGAATAGGCTGGATGATGACCCACACTTGACGATGGAACAATTAATTGAGGCTAGATGTCAGCAGGTTGCTCAAAATGAGGAGGCAATGGAAGAAATAGTGAGCAGGGTTCTGGATAGCATGATGAAAGACAAGGCAAGGTGGGATCAACTGAAGAACATCAGGAAAGAACCACTACAGGTGGGGGAAATGGTCCTAGTCAGAAATTCGGCACTAGAAAGCACTTGGTCAGGACAGATGGGAAGAAGGTTCAAGGGCCCTTACCGGGTCACCAAGAGGCTGAGGATGAACACTTTTGAATTGGAAGATTTGGAGGGAACCAGGGTGAAAGGGTCATTTCCAAGATAACGGCTGGTCAGATTTCTAAGTCGAGATCCAGTGGAACAGTGGTTGCAAGAGGCTCGGGACAAGGAAGCTGGGGAATAAGACGGCTAAGGCGCCAACAAAGATCTTACCTGTAACATGTTTGTTTTTCTGGGGGATGGGTTTCTTGACTGTACTGATGGGGACTGGATTGCGTGGGATGAGTGATGCGGTTGGGCATTGTACCGTAGTTTTTGTGGGGGATGATATCGGGGTGGATGTCTCGGGCATTGTACCATAATTTATGTGAGGGATGGTATCGGGATGGCTGCCTGGGGCATTGTATCATAACGTTTGAGAGGATGGATGGGATTCGAGTGGGAAACACGGAACAACTCATTTCATGGATGTGCATGAACGGAAACTGGGCAAAGGGGTGCATCCTAGGAAATTTGGGCAATGCTATCATCATAAGGGAACGGGGTCTTGCTTTCGCTATTGCTTGGACGGGGCTCCACCTTGGGAATATGGACTGCGGGTTCCGTTTCCTTTGTGATGACAGGCATAGGGGAAGCTCAAGAAAACATGAAACTGAATAGCAAGAACGATGTCAACCGCGCTAACACGCCCTTCGAAGACAAATGGCAAAGAATCGAGAGGCCACGGGACAGACAAAGACCGGTATTGTTCATTGGGCCACAACCAAGGCGGACGCTAGGGAGAAGAAAGAGAAAGTTGTTGGCCAGCAAACCCTCGCCCCTTAAGGAAGGCGAGAAGTTGCAACCCTTGTTTGAGGAGGAATGGGGGAGCAATGAGAGGGGGAGAGAAGAGACGAAGGAAGGCAAGGTACGAATGACAGTGGCGGGAGAGGGGAAGAAGAGAGACAAAGTATTCATGGCAGTGAGAGAGTTAATGAAGAAAGACAAAACGTGCGTGATGGTGGTGAGAGAGTTAATGAAGAAAGACAAAATGTGCATGACAATGATGAAAGAAGGGATGAGGAGAGGCAAAGTGTGCAGGACAATGGAGAAAGAAGGGGTGAAGAAAGAGATAGCATACAACACAATTGGGAAAGAAGGGAGGAACAAAGACATAATATACATGACGATTGGGGAAGAAGTGAGGAAGACACCCGAAGCGGGCACGACAGCTATGAGAGAGGGTATGAGGAAGTCGAAGAGGGATACAGAAGGACGGATATCCCTTACAACTTGAATCCAAAGAACTTTACCGGTGAATTCAGCCCCATACAGGAAGACGAGAACGAAAGTAAAGATGAGGTGCAGGAGGTCATTGCAATTAGCAGTGAGGATGAAATGAGCGAAATCACAAGGCCTAGAGAAGAAGGGCAACCTTCAACAAGTGGGCCAAAGGAAGGAACCTCCAAGTGGGAGGAAGAGTTTGGATCGACACCCAACGATTGGTTTGAATAATGAGTCAGTGTAATCAAGCATGATTGGATCATTAAGACTAGAAAATTGATGAAGGCCGGGAAGTCGGTTACGCCCCTGGACTTCTATAGTGAGGAGGAGCTACAAGAAGTTACAAGGAGAAAAAAAGAAATTTTGGTTGTCAGTCTGGGAGTCGAGGGACCAGCAAAACGCAACGACGAACGAACACCCAAGCGGCAAAAGACGGATGACAATGGAAGTGTCTAGACTAGGGCGTATTTGAACACCCAAGCGGCAAAAGACGGATGACAATGGAAGTGTCTAGACTAGGGCGTATTTGGACAAAGTCTGTGTTTAAAAGAGTAGTAAAACTTGGTTAAAATATGGATAAGATTGTTCTCAAGGACTAGCCAGGAATTAGCTTGGATGGGCAAAGAAAACAGCTTACGAGCTACTTTTCGATGTGCTACCTTAGAAGGATTCTGCGTGAAAAGGCATTGGCAAGGGACATGGGTACAAGACTAGTTGGGACGGTTGAATGGTGAACTCTGGACAAAACAAAGATTGTACGTTGGAATAAAAACTATGAATTGATATTGATTGAGCGAAGCAAAGTATTGAGTGTCAATTGAGTACAGGAGAGGTTAGGGAACCTATGGGTAGAGTGGCATGAGGATATCCTCCCCTAGGAGCCTAATCCAACCAAGTCAGAGTCAAGACAAAGATTGTACTTTGGAATGGAAACTATGAATTAATATTGATTGAGCAAAGCAAAGTATTGAGTGTCAATTGAGTACAGGAGAGGCTAGGGAACCTATGGGTGGAGCGGTACGAGGATATCCTCCCCTAGGAGCCTAATCCAACCAAGTCAGAGTCATGTCAAAGAGACGAGATTGTGATGATAAAGCAAGAGTGAAAAGGATAAGAGGGCCCCACGGTCTGAGCTATTGGTTGAACGAACGGGTGGGCTAGCGCTGCCTGTGGAAGAATGTCTCTGTCTGGGCGCTAAACACTAAGTCGGGTGTATGCATGAGCACATTGGAACCAGCAAGCTGTATTGAGAAAAAAATAAAAAATATCGCACGCAAAAACTGTTAAGATTACTGCTTTCTAACCCCCTCTAGTAAAAGATGAGATCCGTGTCCTCGAAGCCCACCCCCTCGGGCGCTAGCATTGAGAATGAAAAGGAATGACCCTAACCAAGCTGTTCGAATTGAGATTGGAAAGGAATGGCCCTAACCCGGCTGTTTGACTTGAGAACGGAACAGAGCGGCCCTAACCAGGCTGTTCGACTTGAGAATGGAATAGAGCGGCCTTAACCAGACTGTTCGACTTGAGAATGGAAATGAATGACCCTAACCAGATTATTCGACTTGAAATAGCAAAATAGCTCCTGATAAGGATCATTTTTTTTTAAATGGGCACTGGGGTCCCCTTGCATGACTGCTTGAGAAAGGCTGATTGAGAATGAGCTGGAATGAGTAATATGAATGGAAGAGGTCGACGAGGCGGTCATTGAAAAAAACTTTCAAAAAGAGAAGTGAGAAGGGAAAGACTGACACATTGGACGAAAGAGGCAGACGTCAGAATGAGAAGGATGAATACTGGGAAGAACGTTGGGATGGTCATGAGAAAGGACTTCTCAGAAAAGATTAAACAATTGAGTTTGGACCGCTGGGTCGACCATGAGAAGCCGCCTCATTGAAAAGAGGCTATCAGATCAGCCATGAGAATCAGCCTTGAGAAAGAGATGGAAAGAGCATTGGATTGAACACTTGCCTAAGAATTGGAAATTGCATTGCATAAACAGAGGACCCTAGGCAAATTGAAAAGACGTCGCCGGATCGACCATGGAAATAGCAAGAGATTGAATCTTCCTCCTTCTTCTAGTCTCAGGCCTCAGCATGAGGGGGATATTGGTGCCGGCACCACGACCCCATGACCTCTACCCCATAGGGAAATGTCCAAGCACGACCTGTTCCTCACAAGTAGGACACCAGGTTAAAGGATCAAGGTATCAGATACGACACTCGACATCCGGAACCAGCTCCTCTAACGAGCTCTAGCCGGAGGGTTCAAATCGCGCCTCGCGCTAAGTTCCTAAACGTCCAGGGTGCCAAGATGGGCCGATAGTTTGCTTTTCTAAGTCTTGATGACCCTCTCCAACCACACGCCACGGCGTTGAGGGGCGGTCTGCCGTTTGGGATGGACCTAAGCTGCTCACATTAAGTCAAGCAGCACCGTCCACGGGGAAGGTCGGGGCGAGGTACCGGGCGGAGGCCGCCACCACCACAGGGCATTGACATCGCCCTGCCGAAACATTATAAGCATTCCGGGGACTAACCGCGAGGTTTTCGTAACTGCACTCGCAAACTAATATCGAGTTTCAACTCTCTTGAGAAGGAAGAGGCCGGATCCATAAAACTTACCACTTGGGAGTAACGATTCGCGAGGAAGCATCTTATAATATGATAGGGTCCTGGGAGGCGTGGACTGGACCTGCCTAACAGATGCGAGGAGGTACCTTAATGATGATGCCTATCTCCAAAGAAGTGGCCGTCGAACTAAAGTAGAGGATGGTGTGAGTTGTCAACATGGTGTAGCGGACGTCGGGTTGGCCTGTGAGACCAGCCCCTTGGCCTGTTCTCACAGGCCTGTGTTACATTCGGGGTAGGCCAGTTCAGGCCCGTACCTCTGTCGGTACCAGCCAGTCCAGTCCAGTCCCGTCAGTCCGCTGGGGTATACCCCGGCCATTGTTTGTTTTCAGATTCATTCCTCACTTGCACATTTTGGAGTACGTGGGTTGGAGTCTTGCGTGGGGAGCTGCGTTGTGCCATCTTGCTCCCCCTTCTTCCTCCATCTCCATCTCTGTCACTAGCGGAGCACCACACCTGGTGGGTCCGCTACATTGGTATCGGAGCGGGAATGGTCCTCGCCCCCACCCACCACACCGCACAGCAGCGAAATACTGCAAAACCCGACAGTCGGGTTTTGGCTGTTTTTGGGGCGTTTTCAGGCAAAAAAGCGGGAAAAACGACGGGAAAAGGTGTTGCAGCAGAAGAGCTCCACGTGGCGAAAAAGGAAGCTGCATCACGACGTGTGCGCGCCAAGGCCAAGGCCGTCGCACGCGCGCGCGCCACGCTGCCCCGCTCTCGGATTTATATTATCAAGATCCGGGATGCAACTGCTGCTGTAGGGGTTTGAACCCAGGCACTGCCGAAGCCATGCGTGTGCGTAAGCAGCCTCATAACACACTCGCCACAGTGTGTCCATGGTTTTATAGCATGGCACACTCGTGTTGAAGAGGTGCCGTGCTGGCTATTTACCCCCCCCTGGCGGCAGCGAGCAGAGCAGCGAAGTCGCTATTTGCCCCCCCCCCG
>BFEA01000858.1:341756-353427 GCA_003427395.1 Chara braunii | reverse complement strand
AGAAGAGCAAAGAAAAAAAAAAAAAAACATGAGTATACAAAGAAGAAAAGTTTGATATGAAGATTTTTCATTTCATTTAAGTAACCAAGTAGCTGCAGTATGATCAAGGCACAATTATTACGTAGTGGAATATTGACTTAAAAAAGCGGAATAATATTACGTTAAAATTATTTAAGTTGTCTCTCTCTCTTTCTTTCTCTCTCTCTCTCTCTCTCTCTCTCTCTCTCTCTCTCTCTCTCTCTCTCTCTCGCTCTCGCTCTCTCTCTCTCCTTCCCCCCTTATTTATTTATTTTTCCCTTCCCATCCCTTTTGTAGGGGCAATTACGTAACTGAAACCAAAGACGACCATCTAAAAATTTGTCATTAAAGCAATGCCTGGACAACCGCCCAATCAACATCTTTGTCTTTCTATCTCTCTTATAAGACTAATCAACTTCCTTCACTGAAATGATACTCTTGCAACACCTCACAAACAGAAACTCGTTGCAACACTTTGCGACAATATTCCTCTAAAGTTTCGAATCAAGGCCATCTTTACCGATTGTAATCGAGATGAATTGCAACATCCACACATCTCCAAGTATTCATACTCGTATTCAATTCCGCTACTGCTTCCACAATATCTTACACCCTGTGAGAACTGTCATGATATGATAGGTGCGCAAGTGTCTTTTGGGGATCAATAGATTCAATAGAGTCATACATGGTACTGTTAAAATTAGAAGAACTTGGTTGTTCCAATGGTCCTGTATGGACATGCAGATGGTCTCTTGATGGCGTATTAGCGGGCACAACACAACTGATAGGAGACGGAGTAGCCGTAGCGGCCGACAAAGCAAAAACGACAACAGAAGTAGTGACAATCGGCGTTGACATATTGGAGGGTGGAGCATAATCCGCAAGACGTTGAAAATTTGGAGGAGATGTTGCTTGAAGGGGTAGTCTACGGACCGGAGCGGAATGAGGAGTGGAAAACGCAACGATAGGAGAAATCCTTTTGAGACGCTGCTGTATCCGTGCATATTTGTGAAAGGGTTGGGGAGTCAACGGACCGGAGCGGAATAAGGAGTGGAAGAAGCAACCATGGGAGGAATCCTTTTGAGAAGCTGTTGTATCCGTGCATATCTGTAAAAGGGTTGGGGAATGGTCCCTTCCGTCGGACAATCTGGCAAATCAAATGTCATCCTACTAATCTCCTCATTAGAGATAGTCATAAACTCATCGCTCAAAAGTGATTGCAATATAGAAGAAGCCTCCAAATCCGAAACATTCAACGAGTCTGAAAAAAAGGGAATCGTCATTCCAACCGCATATCAGTGAGTTTGTTTCTTTTTCACTTGAGGAAGTTTTTCCATATTCGTTCATCTTTTACGACTATGGCACTTTTAACAAATATTTGAAAAAGCACCTCGGTCAAGACATTTTGGATGTCAACCTTCTTCGCATCGTCAAACCATCTGGCAAGGTAAGCGCGCGGATTCGGAGTGCGAATTGTAGGTGCATCGTTATCATCGGGCACCACAATAACCCACGGAGGATTTTGTGGTTGCGATGTGGCGCAAACATCTCTTTCCCGTCCACTGTGTTGAGATTGCGAACACGAATCATGAACACGTGCACGTCCAGCGGCCCGTCCACAAGACTCAAGAGATGCAAGTACATCATCAGGGAGCGCGTTCAGCGCTCTCATAATCTGAGTTCTCATTTCATCAATAACAGGTTGTCGTCCCACCCGATTATCAACCAAGGTAGACTTCGACACTTCGAGGGAATCCAAAAGATTAGTTTTCGCACCACGGTTCTTTCTCCTCTTGAATGAAGATTCAACACAGTCTTCTTTCGAGTCGTCCGTAACGTTATCATCCTCATCATTGGCAAATGTAAGGTTAATAGGCCTACCCGACTGACCTCTACGCGAATCATCCCCATTAGCACGACAATCGTCACCACCCCCCTCCACGACCATGTTCCCAGCATCATCAAGGGTATTCCCTTGCGAACATCGACGTTCAAGCTCACCAAGAACAAGATAATCGTCTGCAGGATGTTCACTTCCAAGATTCACCGACCTCTCACCATTTTCACTTTTCTTCCACCTCTCCGAATGTTCGGTTCCAGCTTCCAAGATCATCCTTACCTTTATGGCGCAATGTCCACGAGCAGATGGCAGATGGTAGGATGTGCACCATAACGTTGCCTCAGTTTGCGTGCATATTGGTGGATCCGCATCATCAATGCCCCGTATCGATTATTGAGTCTTTATCTGACTACATGATCACTACGCACCTTTCAACATGAGGCTTGCTTTTACTCCACCGTCGAGTACCCTCATCCTTCCAACAGTCTGTGGACCTGCACTAGATTCTTAACCACGATACAACCCCTCGACGAGCGACCAAGGAGACTTTGTGTCCCGGACCTATGTCGAGTCTGTCTCCCTGATCCGGACCTATGTTTGCGCCTATGCCTAGAACCAGGCCTGGGCTTTGAGAACAGGCCCATGCCTATGCATAGGTCAATAGAATTGCCTAATTCATTTGTAAATAAATATATATATATATATATATATATCGTCACAAATATATATATATATATATATATATACATATATATATATATAGAGAGAGAGAGAGAGGGAGAAAAAAAAAAAAGACAGAGAAAGCGAAAAAGATTGATTGATTCATTGATTGATCGATCAATCGAGTAATGGATCAATCCGTTGATTGATTGGTTGATTGATTGATTGTTTAATTGAAAAGAAAAGAAAATTCCACTCAACCAAGCAGTCAATAAAATTGTCTGATTCATTGGTGTATATATCTATATAAGATATATATAGATATATTAATATATATATATGTATATATATATACTAGCTAAGCGCCCGCGGTGCGGGGATGCGGACTATGCCCGCAAAAATAAGAAATGTTGTAGGGAACCTAACACAAACCACTCACATAAACTGAAACAGACTTAAAAACAAAAATTTGAATCACAGGGTAATAAAGAATAGTCCAAAACTGGCTACGAAGTCTGAGTTTAACTGACAAAAACAAAAACTGATAAATTGAAAAATCAATTTAAATCATAAAAAAAAAAGTAGGAGGAAGGTCGAGGAGTGACAGAGACAGACAAAGAGAGATAGAAAGAAAAGAAAAGATAGAGACAAAGAGAGAAAGAGAGAGAGAGAGAGGGAGAAAGAGAGAGAGAGAAAGGGAGAAAGAGAGAGAGAGAGAGAGAGAGAGAGAGAGAGAGAGAGAGAGAGAGAGAGAGCAACAAAAGAGCAACAAAAGAGCAACAAAAGAGCAAAGAATAAAGAAACACCAACACCAGTATACAAAGAGAAGAAGTTTAATATGAGGATTTATCGTTCCATTAAAGTTAGTAAGTGCCCGCAATATTATCAAGGCACAATTATTGCGTAATGGAATCCACCTTGACGTAAAAAAACGCAATAATATCAAATCAAAATTATTATTATTATTATTATTTTTTTTTTTTATTTTATTTTTTTTCTCTCTCTCTCTCTCTCTCTCTCTGTCTCTCTCTCCCCGCCCCCCCATTTATTTCTTTATCTCTTCCTATCTCTTTTGTAAGGGCAATTACTTCCTATCTCTCTTATAAGACCAATCAACTTCCTTCACTCTCCCATAAAAAAATATGCCATTAAGACAACACCTGGACGACCGCCAAATCAACATCTCTCACTTCCTATCTCTCTTATAAGACCAATCAACTTCCTTCACTGGAACGATACTCTTGCAGCACCTCACGAATAGAAACTTATTTCAATATTTTGCAACGATACTCCTCAAAAGTTCTGAATCGACCCTGTCTTCGCCGATTGTAATCGAGATGAACTGCAGCATCCACACATCTCCAAGTGTTCATGTGTGTATTCAATTCCGCTGCTGCTTCCACAATATCTTGCACCCTGTGAGAACTGTCAAGATACGACAGGTGTACAAGTGTCTTTTTGAGACCAATAGATTCAAGAAAGTCATACACGGCAATGTTAAAATTAGAAGAACTTGGTTTTACCAAGTGGTTTTACCAAGGGTCCTGTATGGACATGAAAATGGTCTGTTGATGGCGTAATAGCGGGCACAACACAACTGACAGGAGACGGAGTAGCTGTAGTGGCCGGCAAAGCAGAAACAACAACAAAAGTAGTGACAATTGGCGTTGACATATTGGATGGTGGAGCATAATCCGCAAGACGTTGAAAATTTGGAGGAGATGCTGCTTGAAGGGGGAGTCTACGGACCGGAGCGCAATGAGGAGTGGAAGAAGCAACCACGGGAGGAATCCTTTTGAGAAGTTGCTGTATCCGTGCATATCTGTGAAAGGGTTGGGGAATGGGCGCTTCTGTCGGACAATGTGGCAATTCAAATGTCATCCTAGTAATCTCCTCATTAGAGACAACAATATACTCATCGCTCAAAAGTGAATTCAACATTAAAGAAGCCTCCAAATCTGAAACATTCAACGGGTTTGAAGAAAGAGCCTCATGGGATTTTCGTTCCAACCGCATATCAGTGAGTTTGTTTATTTTCCACTCGAGGAAGTTTTCCCATATTCGTATATATTTTACGACTGTGGCAGTTTTGACAAACATTTCAAAAAACACCTCAGTCAAGACATTTTTTATGTCAACCTTCTTCGCATCTTCGAACCATTTCCCAAGGTAAGCGCGCGGATTCGGAGCACGGATTGCGGGTTCATCCTTATCGTCGGACACCACAATAACACCCGCAGGATTTTGCAGTTTCGATGTGGCACAAACATTTTTTTCGCGTCCACTACGTTGAGATTGCGAACACGAATCACGAACACGTGCACGTCCAGCGAGCGGTGCACAAAATTCAAGAGATGCAAGTGCCTCAGCAAGAAGATCATTTAACGCTCTTAAAATCTTAGTCCCCGTTTCACCAGCAACCAGTTGTCGTTCCACCCGATTATTACCGAGCGTAGGCTCGTACACTCCGGGCAAATCTAAAACCTTAGTTTTTGCACGACAACTTCTTTTTCTTACGAATGTAGATTCAACAAAGTCTCCTTTCGAATCACCTTTAATGTTATCATCCTCGAGATCGAGAAATGTAAGGTTAACAGGCCTACCCGACTGACCTCTACGCGAACCATCCCGATCAACACGACAATTGTCACCATCCCCCTCCACAACCATTTTCTCAGCATAATCAAGCGTATTCTCTTGGGAACGTTCACGTTCAACCTCACACAAAACAGGATGATCATCCCGAGGATGTTCACTTCCAAGATTCACAGACCTCTCATCATTCCAACTTTTCTTCGACCTCTCCGAATATTCGGCTCCAGCTTTCGACGTAATATTTGTATCATACTGAGTGGTATTGCTGGTTCCCATTGCTTTCCTCTTAGCACGAGTGTCGTACTTATGTGAAATTCGGGAGTCGCCTGCAAAGAAAGAATAGGACCGAATTATTTGGAATGCCATGGGTCGATGAAAAAAAAAAAGAATGACTCGTTCAAAAAGTTCATGATATACAATATTCTTCGTAAAAAAAAAATTATCAGACAACGCAGCACGGATGTTGTTGGGATGGCCAACACGCGACAAAGCAACGCACAGTTGGTCATGCGAAAAAACCGGTTTGCGTAGCCAAACCTCAGCACGTGATACTGTTTGTCCTTGCGACTTGTTAATCGTTACAGCAAAAGCAAGACGGACTGAAATTGCCTCCTAAACCATTTGAACCCAGTAGTCTCACAATCGCTTGTCAGATCAATCTGGGGGACTAGTGTTGTGTTACCCGGGTGCATTATTGTCACTTCCAACAAATCATCATTAACGATCTTTTTCAGAATCAGCCCTATGCCATTGCAGAGTCCTTGCTTCGATGACAAATTTCGCAAAAGCATCACAAATGCACCAATTTTTAAACGCAGCTTGTGAGGTGAAAGCCAAAATTCATTGAGAGAGTTTAAGAACTTCCGCTCAATACCAAGCCTGGTATCATCTGAATAAGGATAATAAACACTGAAAAGTTTATGCATCTCCCCATGGAAGTCGTCAAAAACACGGTTGTTAACAGAACCAGCATTGTCATTAGTAGGGCATAAAATTAATCGCGGCAAGAAATACTCGGCATCGCCCACATGGTTGGACACATCATCAAACGTCCATGAAATCAATTCATCAATTGGTTTATCCGTACAAATCTCACGTGGCGATCTGACCGCAGCAGGTTCATTAGGAACAATGCGAGGATGGTCACCATTCCTAATACGCATCAAAAAAAAGTCATACATTCGTGCCATTTCGTCATCCCCTAAGCTTAAGATTCGCATATTTTCAGTAAGTTGATGAATCTCAAAAAGTTTCCACAAAGGAGACATTTTCATGGACGCATCAATTTGTTGCGCTCACGATCCATGTTTCACAACGGGTAAAACCTCTCTAAAAACCCCAGTGAGAAGTAGAACTTTCCCACCAAATGGCTCGTCATTGTTACAGAGGTCCCGAAGCGTAATGTCAAGAGCTTCCAAGTGAAACTTGTTACTCATCGGAGCCTCGTCCCAAACAATCAAGTCGGCACAGTGGATAAGTTCGGCAAGATCACTTTGTTTCGCAATCAAGAAGAGACGCATGTTATCAGGTTTCAAAGGTGCGAGAAATCGGGAGTGAAACGTTCGACCCCCCGTTAAAAGAGTCGCCGCTATGCCACTGAATGCGACGGCCAGTGCAATGGCAGAACGGGACCTGATGCCCGCCAAAATTGTTTCAATGCAAAAAGTATTTCCTGTTCCAGCCGGTGCATCGATAAAAGCACGCAACGCTCTTTTCTCTTGCACAACCCGAACGACTCTTTCCACCAACACTCGTTGACGTGGACGAAGACGTCGGAAATGAGAATGATATTTGCGTTGCATTTGGATCGGATCATACGATAACTCGTCGTTTATAATCGTGGATAAAGTTCTGTTATCGTAATGTCTGATTATGTTCTCAGCAATTGTTTTCCCGTCAAGGCTTGGATAATAAAGGCAGAATTGACGGATGTTTTTTCCAGACTCATGTAAAATACGGTCAAGATGGAATAACACTAACGATTGCAAAATGTTCGGGGAACAATTTCGTTGCCCACACGATATTGGAAATCATCACACATCTTATCCCAATGTCGTTCAAAGAAACGGACCGGATCGTTCACAGGACCAAACGCAAGAACCATCACAAATATTTTACGAACTTCTTCAGGCATGTAATACGCCGTAGCTGTGTCGATGCATTGATCGTATGCATCGTCTGTTTGCAAAAGGCATAATCGAACACACACGGATCTGAAAGAACCGTATTCGACTCCGTCCTCCGTACGAATTTCGGTAAAAGAGCGCACCCCACGAGAATGTTCATGGTTTAACAACACGTGCAAATAGAATCGTTCCCGTTCGGTGATCCTCACGTGATGCAACCGAGATATATTTTCGAAGAGACCACCGTGAAGATCATGCTTTCTTCTGTTCCACTTCTTATGTTTGTTATCCCATACATGAGTATTAATGATTTCTGAGTAAAGAGGAAGCTCCTCTTTAGGAACACCTTCATTCAAAGAGTTGTGTTCCATTCATGCCGTCAATTTCATTTTCGTTAATTCATGCGAAACAACCTCATGCTCAGTGCCAGATTCAAATTGCAATTTTTGCATGTTTTCGAGATGCACATGCAAACTTTCCACTGCGAGCCATTGTTCCGCAACGCCAAACTCAAATAGACGCCAGCATGCTTCGCATGCACTTACAACACGCATATCTTGATAAAATTCAACTTCGTCGATGGGCGCTCAAGTTTGGCATCGGGTGTACATGCAGGTAAGTTAAGGAAATCCACTCTTTGATCAATCGCATCATCCAAACGTTGAGGATCGTGCAAGTATAGTTGCGCAAATTGAGGACGTTCTCCTTTCTCGACAGACAATGCACAGATACGATGAAAGATTGGACCTTGAGCGCGAAGTCGGCCCTGAAATCCTTGAATACCATCGCTCGGCTGCTTCAACCTCAAGGATGTGAGGGATAAACTTATTATTAATTATCCTCGCATTGTTTCGAAGGAATCGACCGTCGGAACTTTGAGATGTCCAAAGGGAAAGAATGTCATGCTCCGGCGAGCCTTCGCAAGGCCATTCACATAAAGGACAACATTTTGTACCTTTTCGGCAACACATCTTCGTCCATTTTGTTTCATGATGCCAAAATTTAGCACCACAAGGCTTATACGGATCTCGACTGCCAATGCCGAACGGTTCAACAATGCTACCATTCCCCAAAATTGCTACAATGTTCTCAACCGCCGCATACGTTGTTCTCACAGGTGCCGATGGCAGTGCATTAAGATCAAATGTCGGGACATCATGCAAATCATTCATTTCTTTATCGCGACTATTTGGTTCACTGTCTTCATGATTGTTCATTGGATTTCGATTTCTCACGGACGGATTTTGCGATTGCATTGCTCGCGATGACAGACTCCACGAGTGCCTCCCCCGAGAAGATTGACTCCGCTATTGTCTCGCAAGAGAAGATGCACTCCTCGATTGCAAAGAGGCACTGACTTGAATCTCTCAAATGATATTTCACAGTGAACAAACTTCACCTCACACGCCGTACAACTTTTTTATGAGCACGCACATCTTTTTTCCTCCTATGATTCTTAAGCGTAACTCTCAATGCACGCATACGTTTAACATGAACGTTTGGTTGTCACCCCTGCCTTTTCCTTCGTTTTGAAATTACACACGACGTAGAACATGATTCGTTCACATTCATTCTATCGACTTGTTCCATTCGTTCACCAGCCTCTCAAGTACTTTCAACAACTATTGCACTTGCATCATAGCCCGATGACACATAATGAGGCATCGACGACAACGATCCAAGTTCCAAACGATGCACAACTTTATTTGCACGGAGCTGTCGAATTAATAACATACGGTACCATCGGTTGCGCCTTGAACGAATCGGTTTCCATAATAATAATTTTTTCCGCCGATTATGAAATCCAACAAACTTTCTAATCAAAGTGTTTGGCGAATTTGGCGGGGTCGTGGCAGCAGAAGATGGATTTGCATGAACATTCGTCAAGGGAGGAGAAACATTACTCTCCACAATTTTTTTGTGGGACATCGGCAGTCAATGTGGATGATGAACAATTGTGCACATGTGCCGAGTCCGAAGGAAAATTATCGAGTAAAACGAATCTTTCAACAATCGAAACGGAATCTGCATTTATTGCAACATCCGTATGAATTTTCAGTGGACGTTCCCTTTGCAAGGCCATAGAAAGATTTTTAGGACAACTAATGCAATCCGTACCAACATTATTATCTCCTCGACTCATTCTATTGAAAAACACGGGGCTTATGAAATCATTCATCGACGAAATTGATTGTCGAAAAGATAGAGACCTATCACTACATTGTTCTTCATTAGAACAATCAAGAGTATAATCTTGACTTACCACTGGTTGTTTATCTCTCCTGCGAGCAGTTGGCTCACCTACAGCACCTACCGCCTGTAATAAAGACCTCCGGGTTCGACGACTTTGGGGAGGTGGTTGTCCGCGTTTGTGGTGTTCGTGTTGTGATGGCATTGCTGCCTCACTCGTAGAGCGGCAGGGAGTAATATCCTAACCTTTACACAGTCCCAATCCATGGTTGGATGAGGAAGAAGGGTCTTCGAATGGAGACAAACCGACTTGACCTGGAACAATGGAAGGACACCGAGTACATTCTGATATTATCGGCGAGGACACCAAAGAATCATTAACAACCCTTTCAAAAGGCCGATGGCGTTTGCGACGCTTCCACGGAACATACAACGACTTATCCGCAGGTGAAGAGAAGGTTGGAATGATGGATATATTTCTATTGGTTGAAGTGTCACATGGCTCTTGGTCCTCTGCCAAATTAATGGGCACGTACGTACGTAGTTGTACATGGGCACGTCACGGTGGATAGGAGGAGTAAGATGTATATAGACAACCGGAACGAAAAGAATACAGCTCAAAACATTCATGTATTGATGCAATAATATGAAGAAGAGTAATATAGTGTCAGTCTGTCAGGTAGAAAAGAGAAAAAAAAGAAAAACAAAGAAAACATAGTGCAACACAAAAAACGCAGCAAAAATGCAAAGCACAGACGATAAAAAAAAAAAAATCCAGTCCTTTTTTTTTTTTCAACACGTCTATCGAGGTTAATCAATGTTAATTCACATCGGAATTTATTCGTACAGGTGCACTTTCATGTTCATTTGCACTTTCATGTTCTTGCAAATGTTTAATCGGGACCGAAACTTTTTTGAACTCCTATTGAGGTTAATTAACATACCTCCTGTTTTTTTCGTATGCCTTATTCGTTTCTTATATTCGATTTATGATCCTATACACCCCTTAGTCTTTTCAGGGCCCCATAAAATAGAGTCATACGTACCTCGTCTATCCACGTTTGCCCTTTTTCATTCTTCGGCAAGGCTCACTTCCTTGTTCGGATAAATTTGTCACTGGGATCGGAACTTCTTTTGGCTCCAATCCACCGTAATCGAGGCCGCTCCTACTTGCGGCCAGCCTTAGGTATCCTAAGTCAGTCATCCGTCCACAAAAGATTTGAAAAAGGTAACATGTCGTCGCCGACCTTTCCGAGCCCCGATCGCGAGGAAGTAGTCCGTAGTATCCATTCTCCTCGCCTGAGCACGAGGCCCAGATCTCAGAAGTAGGCGTTGGCTCCACTGCAACAACATAGCACCACCCCCATAAATGGGTCTATGTGGCATACCGCACCTCCCCCCAGCCAGCCTCGAAGGTCGTGGATCCAAGAAGAGTTATTCCTAGCGATCGAGGTCGGGCGAACCGTTGATGGCCTCACCTTTCTTCTCCTCTTTTGCTTGGGCGACTTTGATGAAATAGGAGCAAAGGGGGTAGAGAACATGGCTTTTTGGAACATGTCTAGGCGAGAGGAGGTCATTCGGGATAGCATGGGTATGTTGGGAAAAGGTTGCGTTCATTGCCATTTTATTCCTTCTTATCGGATTGGTTCCTTCTCCAATATTCATTCGAAATACAGGGTGTGACCCAACCCGACTTATAACACTTAATTTGCTTCACATAAGTGTTTGAGTATTTTCAGCGGTCCATGTAGACCAATCATACGTACCTTGATTATTCTTGAGCATCCTTTGCTTTCCTTCAATAACGTTTACTGGAAGGCGGCCTAAGTTTATTGTTGTTTTTTAATCTTACTATCGTGACTCTTCCTTTCTAATGATTCATAAAATTCATATTATAATATCACAGAACATTTAAACCTACATTTTTTTTTTTCCAAACTTCTTACTCGTCTCAACCGATTTTGAACATTATCCCATGTCTATATTTTAAGGGATACTCACCTGATTGTTTTTTAAGAATAAGCAGAACAGTCTAAGAACGAACACACAAAACCATACAATATTGACAAACAAAATTTAACAAACGTTAGCAACTAAGCATTAATATCATCTCCATTACTATGAACACGTACATCACGAGATCACATACCAATAAACCACTAAGGTGACTTTTATTTGTATATATCAACAATATTTTCTTCCCATTCCATGAATAGTTCTGAAGAAAAGAAATGGAAAAAAA
>BFEA01000858.1:314081-325576 GCA_003427395.1 Chara braunii | reverse complement strand
AGAGAGAGAGAGAGAGAGAGAGAGAGAGAGAGAGAGAGAGACCCTTTGCTATATGGAAGTGGCCTGCCTGCTTGCTGTCCCAGGCTGCGCTGGGCCTTTCCCAAAAAGCTTCCGGTAGGCCCCGGTAGGTTGAGGCCCAGTCCACACAACTCACGCTCTGGGCCTGTAGTGGTTCCTCGCGCCCAACTGTCAAAGGCCTGTGTTAGGCCCGCATCCCGTATCCAGCCCAGGGCCTGCCTTCGATATATACAAACAGGCTTCCTAGGGCGTGGGTTCTTCCAACCAACTGGCGTTGCGCAACTGCCTGAATTTCCTTGAGTTGCGTGGTGACCGAAATAGGGGCCCCCAGGCCCTCGTCGTGCCTGTCTTCACTTAGGGCGGCCGACGTGTTACTTGGCAGGGCCTGAAAGGGGCTCATAGGGGCATAAGCCTCGCATTATTATTTCTCTATTTATTTTCTGAAATTTTAATTTGCGGCATTTTGAAACCTAGTGTGCATATCTTGGTCTCTCCTTTCCCTTGCCACATTCTTGACCCCATGGGGGGTAGAGAAATGTTGTAGAAAAATAAAAAAAAAAAAATATTATTTTTCTCTTCACATTTTGTTTCCTTATTTCTTTAACTATTTTTATTCTTTATTTATTTATTATTTATTTTTATTTTTTTCTGGAAATTTCCTTGTTTATTTATTTTTCTCTTCCCTTCCCCCTCCATGGGTTGCTATTCTATTTTCTTGATTAGGTCACCTATACCCTACCCTAACCACTCAAACCCCGGTTAGGGTTTTTCTACGGTTTAAGGTTCTCCTAACCCCCCTACCTCCCCTTTCCATTCAGGCACCCTGGACCCGAGCCACCCTTTCTCCGGGCGCCCGCGCTCGACTCACTAGCGCCGCCCCTGGCTTTCTACCGAGGAGCCCCCCCTACGCCCTTCACTCACGCGGACCTGCTCTGGCCCCCTCCAGTCCGGCCCATCACCTCCCCATGGCCGACGGTGTGTCACAAGCCGCCGACGAGGCGACGACCTCGGCACCGGGCTCCATACCCGTGCCAGCGGACCAGGGCCATCAGACCCAGAGGGATCTGCACACCCTCCTCACCTCCCTCCTTGCGCCCTTACAGGCGCAAACAACGACTCTTGCCGCTGGCCTGCGGCAACTCCACTCCTTCCTCTCCCCACTTTCTCTCTTCCCCTGACTCCCAGTCCTGGTCCCCCGTCCTCCAACATGGTGGCCACGACTGAGCTTCCTCCTCCGCTGCCCCCGACCCAGCCATTTTGGTGACCGTCCACGCTTCTAGCGCGACGGCCGCCACGGGCCAGGCCTTCCCTCACCCTATAGGCACACCCGCCCAAATTCCGGTCACTACGGCCACGGGACCACAACCCTTTGCCGTGGTCTCAACTTTTCCGGGTGCCCCGCTTCTACCTCCCCTTCGCACGACCACAACGCCACCTGGCTCTCCCCCTCATGGGATGCCCTGTGCCGCTCGTGCGTCCACTTCCCCCACTCTTCCTCCTGCCACTCCTCGCTCGATCTACGTTCGACGTCTCGAGGACGAGCTTGCCCAGATCCGGGCCGACCTCGCCCTCTTACGCCTTCAACCACCCCTACCCTCACAGGTGGCCGCACCTTCGGGCACACCCTCTTCTTCATCCTCTACTCTTCCATCCATGCAGGCTCACTTTCCCCGCCCTGCACCCCCTCCACCCCCATCCTACCTCCTTCCTACTCCCTCGACTGCTGCGACCTCTTCTAGTGCAGCTCCCTCGCAGCCCGGCGCTATTGCCCCCGCCTCTCCACCATGCAGCCCGGGCGTACAGTCAGTTGCGCCCCCTTCTCCAGCACCTGCGCCGACTTACTCGGCTGTAGCGCAGGCCTCTGCTCCTCGATCTCCTCACCTCCAAAACGGTGGCGCACCACTCGTCTGCTTGACGAACATTGCCTTGTATGATGGTACAGGGATACGCGTGTCTCGGTGGCTGCAGTCTGCCACCCACACGTTGCAGCTCATGGACGTCCCACCCGACACGTGGGTGACTTACCTCTCCACGCGCCTGCGCGGCAGTCCTTTCGACACTTGGGAGGGTTTCTACACTCACTCCCTTCGTGAGGGTCAGACCCCGACCTTCATGGATTTTCAAGCATTCCTCGAGGATTGCTTCGGAGCCCAACATGATGTGACTGATGCCTTCGAGCGTGTCGTCACTACATGCTGGTCCGGCTCTGGTGGCGCTGTCAGCTTGGACCGCCACATCCAGGTCTTTCAGGACGCATGCCTCATTTGTGATATGGCGTTCCTCCTCGAGGCTGCTCTTATTGATCGCTTCTTGGCCAGCCTTCCCCTTGAGTACCGCTCTGAGTTATGGCGGTATGATTTCACATCGGCGCCGCAGGACTACGAGGCCGCCAGGGCTCATGAGCGGATGCGGGCCCGTCTTCACCCCGCTTCCTCCTCCCAGCCCCAACGTACTGGCTATGCTCCCTCCTCCTCTTACGACACTTCCCAGCATCGTTCTCCTTTCCACATTCGTCCTCGTCGTTCCGCGCAGCAGGGCCGCCACTTCCCGCACTGCTTCAGCACGCTCAAGTATGGTGAGCAGGACGCTGTTGCCACGTTGTCGCCTGAGGGTGACCATAGCGACGACCTCGACCTCTGTGAGGCCGTCCACTACCACTTGGAGGACTCTACCCTCCCTATAGCCGAGCGCCTCCAGCTCACCCTCTCCACCCTCTCCCGAGCACACAACCGCTCTGGTCACGCTGGCGCATCGCCCCCCGAGGTCCCTCAACAGGACCTCCCTCAGGGCCTTGTCCCTCCTCGCGGTGTCCTTTCCGCCGAGGAGCGTGCGGCCATTTTGGGCCGGCATGGGTGTTTGCGCTGCCGTCAGGACGGTCATACCTCCTCGCAGTGCCCTTACACCGCCGCCCTCGACCGCCATTACGCTAAGCTCTCTCGCCAGCGTCATGCTCAGTCACCCCTCGACGCCTCCTAGCCACTGTGTAGTGTACACTTTCACCCTCCTCAGTAGTCGGCTTCCCGACATCTCCGTCGCGGTTTGCCCCTCTCGCTACTGGAGTTGAGGTATCACAGGACCCGACAGAGTGTACTCAACCCTCTGTCGCAATACCGTCTCTGCCTCTGCAGACCACAGCCTCCCCTCCTATCTCTCCGCGATTAACGACGCGTCGAGCCACTCGCTCAGCCCGTTGCAGCGAGCAGCTTGCGACTCGCGAGGACGTTGTGTCCTCTCTTCTGGACTTGAGCATGCTCCAGGCTCATCAGAAGCGACTCACCCTCCATGTCGCTGCACTGCGTCGCCTTCTCACCATCCTCTCTGAACCTGATCGCACCCTCCCGATGATTCCAGTACGACTCGGGACCTCCACGAGGGTGTACTCAGCGTTGTGGGATTCCGGTTCTTCGGGCGACTTCATTCACCCACGTGCAGTGAAAGAAACCTGCTTACTCGCGAAGGGTCTCCGACTCCCATCTCCGTCACCTTAGGGGATGACAAGACCCAACGCTTCTTCGATCAGACGGTCACCGACCTCCCTTTCTTCCTCACTCTCGAGCCGACTGATCGTCCCCCATTTCGATGTGATGGAGACAGGGTATGATTTATTTCTTAGTACTCCGTGGTCTCGTAGGTTCCGCAGCACCAAGGCCGATTGGGCGACCAACACTCTCGTTCTCAAAATGAAGTGTGGACAAACGTATTGAGTACCTTTCACAGGTACCACCGTGACACCACGCCCCTACCCTCCTCCCCCAGAGCCTTCCGTGCCCACACCATCTCCTACTATCACCGTCACCTCGCCTCGGCAGTTCGCTCACTTCATCCGACAGGACGACATCACCTTCTTTACGGTGAACGTTACGGATCTCTTGCACTATGATCCACCCTGTCCAGACGCCGAGCTCATCTCTCTGGAGCCAGATCCTCCTTCTATCACTATGGCTTCCACCTCTACTTCCCTCCCTCTGCCGTCTGTCGAGTCCACCCCGCCGTCGCGCGTTGACGCTGACGCTGAGGAACTCGCACGCTATACGGCTGACCTGGAGCCCACAGTTCATGACCTCATTCGAGAGTACCACGACGTTTTTCCATCGTAGTTTTTGTACGCCGGGATCCCACTGATGCTCGTCGTCAAGCATTCCATCCAGCCTGTGTCTGACTATCGTGTTCACCGCCAGGCACCCTACAGACTCTCGATCCCCAAGACCACCGAACTCAAGCGTCAGCTTGAGGAGCTCCTAAGACTAGGTTTCATTAAACCCAGCAACACCCCGTGGGTTGCACCCGTCCTCCTTGCTCGCAAAGCGGATGAAACTCTCCGTCTCTGCAAAGATTATCGCGGGCTCAACCGCTACACGGCTAAGAACAGCTACCCCATGCCTTGTTCCGACGAGCTGTTCAACCGCCTAGCAGGCAACTGCTTCTTTACAAAGATTGATCTTCGTAGCGCTTACCATCAGATCCGCGTCGCTGCAACGGACCAGCCGAAGACAGCGTTCCGATTGTGCTTCGACCACAATGAGTTTACGGTGATGCCATTTGGCCTCATCAATGCACCCGCTACCTTCCAGAGGGCGATGAACAACATCTTAAGGGACATCCTGCAGCAGTACGTTCTCGTCTACCTCGACGATATCTTGATCTACAGTCGTACCCTTATTTGCATCTCAGACACCTCCGCGATGTCCTTGACCGCTTGTGCAAAGTGGATTTCTTAGGACACTACGTGTTTGACCAGGGTCTCCACATGGACGATGCGAAGATCACTACTACTGCGGAGTTGCCCGTCCCCACATCCTCCAAGCAGCTTCGCAGTTTCGTAGGCTTCGCTAGTTACTATAGCAACTTCATCTAGGGATACGCTAGGTATTCCTACGTCCTTAGCTCCACCCTCCTCCTAAAGAACCCGCCATGGTCTTGGACACCCCTCCACGAGGACGCCTTCCGCGCCCTCAAGAAGGCGGTGACATGTACACCGCTTCTTCACCTACCCGATTTTGATCGCCCTTTTATCCTTACCACCGATGTGTCAGACTTTGCTGTAGGAGCAGTGCTTTCTCAGATTTTCCCCTCCTCTTCTGATTCCTCTCATCCTCGCATCCCTCGCTTCCCACCTCTTACCCCTACCACTGCTTCCCGCCTGACGCCTACTCGTCCAACTACTCACGAGCCTTGTATTGATTATTCTCCTACCATTGCCGAGGACGATACTGTCGAGTCTCGCTCAGGTGATTGTCCGATAGCCTTTTACTCCCGCCAGCTCCTGCCCGCCGAGATAAACTACACTGCTGATGAACGTGAGGTTCTCGCAGTAGTTTATGCCGCTCGGCACTGGCGTCACTACTTGCACGGGGCACCATTCACGGTGCGCACAGACAACTCTGTTGTCCAGGCTTTTCTGACGAAGTCGAAACTCACTCCTCAATAGGCTCGCTGGTGGCGCGACCTATCCTAGTTTAGTTTCACCACTGAGCACATCAAGGGTGAGACTACTTGGGTCACAAATGCCTTATCCCGGCGCCCCGACCATGATCTGGGGCAGATCCAGCTCGCTGCCATCTCAGTCACCACCGTCCACCACTCGATGATCGACGAGTTTCGCACTCAGTACTGCCACTGCCCCGACTATCGCGATATCCATGCGCCCTTTGGAGTGGCAAGACTGTCCCGAACTACTCTCTCAGGGACAACGGTCTTGTGTACTGGCACGGTTCACAGGGTACCAGAGAGCCCCGTATTTGTGTTCCCTCCACTGGACAACTACGTGTCCGGGCAGTAGCAGAGTTCCATGACCATGCAGCCGCTGGTCATATGGGCTTCCACAAAACGTTGGTTCACGTGAGCCGCCTGTACGTCTGGCGGGGCCGAAGCGCAAGGACTTTGTGAAGGACTACGTCGCAGAGTGTCCCACCTGTCAGGAGGTGAACAGTGCGAACCACCTGCCTTATGGTTTGCTCCAGCCTCTTCCTATCCCTGAGGGTCGTTGGCAGTCCATCTCGATGGACTTCATCGGTCCTCTTCGTCCTCCGCCCCCCCGCGGTCATGATGCTATCCTGGTCGTTGTCGATCGGTTCACGAAGCGCGCACGCTTTGTTCGTTGTCGCTATGCCATCAGTGCACGTGAGGTCACCGACATCGTGTTTGACCTAGTCGTGCATGACCACGACTTACCTCTGAGCATCATACCCGACCGTTGTCGGGACTGGTGGGTCCCGAATAACTTCCCATCACTCGAGAGATTGAATACAGACAATTTATGCGCAACAGAGAAATCTGGAGTGAGGAAGCTGGAGAGAGAAAAGACAAAGGATTAGGCTGCAGAAAGGAGTAATGCCCTGAGGAGAGAACCACAGGAGGAAAGAACTAGCGGTGACAAGCAAGCGAGCGCAAGAACAGGGGCACATAGAACATAGCAGGAGGCCGGGAGGGTCATCGGAATGCAATAAGACTAAGGCCAAAGGGCCCTTTGAACTAGCAATTGCAGCGCGACAGCAATAAGGGAATGAGGAAGTCGAGGAATGGGCAGCCAGAAGCCGCGGGAAGTTAGGAAATGAGGGTCCAACGTGGGGGCCACCTATGGGAGCCTCGGAGCAGACGCCCGCGACCAAAGAGATCGGCACGCACAAGGCGCGATGAAAGACTAAGGAGAGGGGTCGCTATGGGGTGACGAGACGCCCAAGGGGCATGGGACACCTCGGGGAAAGGCACTCGGGGCCACGTGGGACTAAATAAAAATAATGGCGTCCGGGGCGAAATGTGTCGGGGACCGCCGACGGGAGTAAGTGTCGGGGACTCCCGACGGGACTAAGTGTCGGGGACCGCCGACGGGACTAAGTGTAGGGGACCATCGACGGGACTAAAGTGTCGGTGACCACCAACGGGACAAGTAGTGGGAGCATGTGAAAGTCCCAAGAAGAAACGGCGGCACCGCATGAGGGGAAAATAATAAATGCAAGGTGCACCGTCAAGATCGACATCTTGACGGCCAAGAATATTAACACCACTAGTGCAAGTACTAGTGGTGACAAACGGGGAGGCCAAAAGGAAAAGGAAAAGGAAAGAAAACTGAAGTGGGAGGCATGGGAGCAATCCGAAAAATCTCGGATCAGCCTCCCTCAAGAAAATGGAGTCAAATGAGACCCCATGTGAAAAATAGCTCTCCGGGAGAAAATCGGAGTAGGAGGGACCATTGTGGAAGAAATGTAGGAGTAAAAGAAGGCTCCCATAGGCATGGGAAGACCATTATTGCAGTCCGAGAAATAACGGACTGCACCTTGGGCGTAGGGAGGGCCAAAACTAAGAGGAAGAGGCTAGAAAAGGGCCTTAATGGCCACTTGACACTTTGCATGCTAGAAAAAAGTGAGAAAAAAAAACAAAATGGGGGAGAATAAAACAAAAAGAGTGAGAGGGAGTGAGTGAGTTGGCCGTTAGTAGGGACTGCCATAGGTAGGGACTGCCAGGTCTCTACTGTCAAAGAAAGAAGGAGACAAAAAAAAAAAAAAAAAAAAAAAAAAAAAAAANAAAAAAAAAAAAAACCTTAACGGTAAAAAACGGTCACTAGGGGAGTTTCATCCGTTACCAGATTCATTATGGAATATGACGGTTACAAAGGACTTTGATTTTTTTTTTATTTTTGCAGAGAAAATCAAAGAAAATCAAGGCCTCTTACAACCGGAATAAAACACAATACATGCATGAGGAGAAACACATGTTTTAGGTGCATCCGGAGCCAAAATCAAGGCCGGATGCACTTCGGAGTTGGCCGTTTCTTTTTCTTTTGAGTAATGGCTAGTTGTGGGGCATTGGGGCTAAGGAATTGACCCCCATTGCAGTCCGAGTTGCAATGGACTGCATAGGAGAGAGAAAACACAAGTTCTAGGTGCATCCGGAGCCAATATTGAGTCCGGATGCACTAGAAAATTTAACGCTTCATTTTCTTTCAATATGGGGCAAGTTGTGGGGCTGTGCGTATGGAAAACAGCCATGACTGCAGTCCGAGAAATTACGGACTGCATGAGGGTGCCAAGGCCAAGGGGAAATGGGCTACGGCAAGCCCGGAAGGCTAGAAAGGAGCAATTTCGGCGAGGGGCAAGTAAAAACGGTAAACGACAACCGCTAGAAAAATCAGCACACATGTAGAGATGATGGGACCACCAAGGGTAAGGGGGCCCAAAAATAAAAATGGGACGCCGTCCGGAATGTTGTCGGGGACCAAATGAGTCTTAATAATAAAAATTGGAAAAACAGGAAACGCGCCGGCGGGACCGCCGACGGGACAAGGAAATGGAGCTAGCAAGCTGCCCAACAGTCCGGGATATCTCGGACTAGCAAGGCATAAGAAAATAGATCCTTGAGAGGCCCAACATGAGAAAAAGGCTGCCCTTAGAAAATCATAGCAAAAGGGGCTAGAATTGGGCAAACGGGAGCAAAATGGAGCCCCCTAGGAGCATTGGGGGTGCCATTATTGAAATCCGAGATGTAACGACCATGAAACAGCCATGAACCTGGCCTTGAATGAGGCCCTAGGGCCTAGAAAGAGGGTGCACAACAGTTTGACACTTGTCACAACAGAAATAAAAGAAAAAGAAAGGAAAATGAGAGGAAAAGGAGGGAGAATGAGACAAAGAGGGAGAAAAGAGTGGAGGAGAATGTGCCGGCCTATTGGGACCTGCACAGTAGGGACTGGCAGGTCCCAACAGTGACCTCATCCCTCCTAGAATGAGGGAGGGCAATCCGGATTGCAGAGTTATGGCCCTAAGGGCCATATCTCAATAAAATCTGAATTAAAAAGCTAAAAATGAGAGAAAATGCAAAAAGGAAGTGACCGGTTTTCTTTTGGATCATAGATCTGAGATCAGATCTCATGGTAGAGAGGAACTAGCCGTTTTTTGTGGGCCAGCTCAAAACGGCTAGCTCCGGAATGAGGTGGCAACCCAAAATGGAAAGAAACAAAAGAGGGAAAAGGACAAAGCAGTGCATTTGGCCCAAAAAGAGAGCCAGATGCACCAAAAATTGAAAAGAAGCAAGGGCTACTAGGGGGTAGCTTGGATTATTGCTGGCCTTGGATCTCAGCCAGATTCAAGGCTGAAAATGTGCCGCCATATGGAAAAATGCTCCGGCCTACTCAAAAGAGGCCGAAACTTGAAAAAATCGAGAGAAAAAGGCCTTGGACCCTAGGGGGCAGCATTTGAGCAATGAAAAAGAGGTCGGGGTAGGCCAAGAGGCAGTCCAAGTTGGTACCAACCACTTGGACTGCATGCACTTGGCCAAAAAGAGGCCCAGGTACCTCCAAGAGGGCCTAATGAGAGAATTTTGCCTTGGGGGTACCTCGGTTCACCTCAAGGCTCATGGGGAGGCTCATGGGCTGGCCGGACTGGTGGTTTCAGCCTACATAAGCTGAGGATGCAGTCCGCCACTCTCACATTTGTTTGAGGAGTGCCCATGTTGCCCAAGTGAGCTCACAAGAGCACCTTTGCACTTGGAGTGAGAGGGGAGGAGCCCATGCTAGTGGGGGAGCTTAGAGGAGACTAGGAGGTAGTGGAGAGAACTCTAGAGGATAGTGATGGTAGGAGAGACACTTGGAAGGTGATCCGCCATATCCCTCCTTGGTGTAGGAGAGGAGGAGAGGCTAGATGAGCCCCATTAGCCCTCCTAGAGGGGAGGACTCCATAGCCATAGCTGGAGGAGCTTGCCATATCCTGAGAGAAAGCAAGGGAGGAGGAGAGAAGGGCTTGGAGAAGAAGGAAGCCATAGCCAAGAGAGGATTGTGCAAGGAGAGGAAGCTTCATCAAGAGGACACCAACACCAAGGAATCAACAAGGTGAGATGAAGGAAGAGGCTTCTTCACCTTCATCTTCTTCTTCTTCTTCTTCTTCCTCTTCCTCTTCTTCTTCTTCTTCTTCTTCTTCTTCCTCTTCTTCTCCTTCTTCCTCTCCTCCTTCTTCTTCCTCTTTTTCCTCCTTCTGCATTATCTTCTCCCCCCTCTTCATCTCCTCCTTCCTCCTCCTTACTTTCATTCTCTTTCCCTTCCTCTCCTTCTTCTCCATGTCCATCTTCCTCATCTCTCTCCCCTTCTCTTCCATCTTCTCTTACTTCACCTTTTATCTTTCATGGGCTACTCAAACTCTTCTCTTTCACTTATGCACTAGGAGGTAGTACTCCGATTCTTTCCTAGATGCTTCTTGATGCAATCTTGGTGATTTGGGAGCTCCAAACTTGTGTTTTTCACACTCACACTAGTAGGTAGTGTAGCGCTTCACACATAGATGCTTCTTGATGCAATCTTGGTGATTTGGGAGCTCCAAACTTGTGTTTTCCACACTCACACTAGTAGGTAGTATAACGCTTCACACATAGATGCTTCTTGATGCAATCTTGGTGATTTGGGAGCTTCAAACTTGTGTTTTCCACACTCACACTAGTAGGTAGTGTAGCGCTTCACACGTAGATGCTTCTTGATGCAATCTTGGTGATTTGGGAGCTTCAAACTTGTGTTTTCCACACTCACACTAGTAGGTAGTGTAGCGCTTCACACATAGATGGTTCTTGATGCAATCTTAATGATTTGGGAGCTTCAAACTTGTGTTTTTCACACTCACACTAGTAGGTAGTGTAGCGCTTCACACATGGATGCTACTTGATGCAATCTTGGTGATTTACAAGCTTCAAACTTGTGATTTTCACACTCACACTAGTAGGTAGTGTAGCGCTTCACACATGGATGCTCCTTGATGCAATCTTGGTGATTTAGGCTCTCCAAACTTGTGATTTTCACACTCACGCTAGTAGGTAGTGTAGCGCTTAACCCATGAGTGATCCATGATGCAATCTTGGTGATTTGGGAGCTTTAAACTTGTGTTTTTCACACTCACACTAGTAGGTAGTGTAGCGCTTCACACATGGATGCTACTTGATGCAATCCTGGTGATTTGGGAGCCTCAAACTTGTGATTTTCAGACTCACACTAGTAGGCAGTGTAGCGCTTCACCCATGAGTGATCCATGATGCAATCTTGGTGATTTGGGAACCTCAAACTTGTGTTTTTCACACTCACACAAGTAGGTAGTATAGTGTTTCCTTCATAGATGACCTTTGATTCAACTTTGGTGATCTTGCCTACTTAGATTCTTGTTTTCACCTATGTAATAGCATGTGATGTTCCGGATGATCTTCCCTTCATATGCAAGTGTTTTCCATCTAGTCTAGCATCTCTTTGTCTTGTCCTTGCTTAGTGTGATGTTCCGGGTGGCCTTCTTTTCACATGCATGTGCTTTCCATCTAGTGTAATCGCTCATTGTCATGCTCATACTTTGTGTGATGTTCCGGTTGATCTTCCCTTCATATGCAAGTGCTTTCCATCTAGTCTAACATCTCTTTGTCTTGTCGATGCTTAGTGTGATGTTCCGGGTTATCTTGTCTTCATATGCATATGCTTTCCATCTAGTCTAATCACTCATTGTCATGTTCATACTTTGTGT
>BFEA01000858.1:231980-246068 GCA_003427395.1 Chara braunii | reverse complement strand
TCTCTCTCTCTCTCTCTCTCTCTCTCTCTCTCTCTCTCTCTCTCTCTCTCTCTCTCTCTCTCTCTCTCTCTCTCTCTCTCTCTCTCTCTTATTTAAGTCGTCTCTCTCTCTCTCCATTTCTTTCTCTTACTTAAGTAATCTCTCTCTCCTATTTAAGTCGTCACTCTTTCTCCCTCTCTCACACACGCACATTAAAATCGTCTCTTTCTCTCTTATTTAAGTCGTCTTTGTGTCCGTTGTCGAGTGCGTCGGTCCGGCACCGCACGGGGCAGCGCGGGACCCTCCCGGCCATGTCACACAGGAGTTGGTTTAAATCTTGTGTCGCAAAAATACATGGAGCTTCCGCAAGTCGCTCCGGCCGAGTGCGCCAGCCATACCTCTTGCGAGCCTACGACAGGATAGGGCCTACGCGAGGCACGACTTACCTCCACCTTACGGGAGTTGTCACCTCCCTTCGGTGGGCGTATCCCCGCCGAGTTACAAGTCCACAGTACGAAAGCTGATCAACTGCAATCGCAGAGGTGGACCAGCCGAGGGCGTTTCTCATTCGCTGTAGCATAGGGGGTACGCGCGGTAATACGCCTTCGTCGGACCCGTACGCGAACTGACATCTTGGGGGGCTGATGTCCCAAGCGTGGCTCGTCGTCGGTCGACTAGGACGCATCCCACACACCACGCGCACACCACTTTACGAACACAAGAAAATAAAACACGCACACACACACACGAAACGACACAACACAACCAACACGACAACGCTCCTAGCCCCTCGGTAGCCATCCCATAACTTTCCGATGCGGAAATCGGATAGGCCTCGTGCGCGAGATTTAGTATAAAACCGCGCGGACGCAGGGCTAACTCATATCGACTCGCAATGCAGGCGTACGCAAGCAGTCGCAATGATGGCGTACTATGTAGTACCCATACTCACGCGATCCTCGTTAATCTCGAGGGTCGCATTCGACACTCAAGTATCGGCTGACACGCGCCTTGAGGGTTAATCTCTCGACGCTGGACAACCGCCATGCGCGGTTGACGACCACACACCCTCTTCAGCACCCTGTGCAGAGTGGGTGGTACACAGGTCCATACTTGTGGTGGCAGTCGTTTCTTACTGCCGTGGAGATGAGCCCCGCTCTAGGCCTGGACAAACGTCAAGGGGTTTGACTTTGACGGCTGCCACGGACTACAACGTCCAACCATAAAAATCTAAAAAGCAAAGAATAACAGAGGGTCTTCCTTCTCTCTCAACCCATAATTTGGTTAACCCTTGCGCACGATCACTGTAAGCCGTGCCCCTACCCAAGACACATATAAATATATACATAGGGTTTATTTATATAGGACGATCGCTTCTCACAGTCACAGTGGGACTCCTCTCAGTCATATATGTATGTAATCGCAGACAATCACATCCAGAGTCCGAACCACAAACATATCTGCAATCACATCAAAGATTCAACAAAAGTCCACGCACTACACGGGGTCAACTTCAATCATTCTCTATGCTCATACCCCTTGCTTTAGCCATACAAACCTCACTCGTGTGCAACTCCCCAAAATAAATACTCAGTACTTTTGTTAAATGACCATTCAATAAAGTCCGGATGAAAACACAATGAAACAATTCAAACCACAGGGCTAAAGCCTTTAGGTTGAGTGGCAAGAGTGGATTGGAGTTGAATCGGCAACCGACCTGTTATCGGTGATAACAGAAGATGATCCTCGTAGGATCAAGTTGAATCTAGCCCAAATCTTGAATTAGACAGTCAAGAGGACCTGTAACACAAGACAGGTCAATGCCCCAGGCTAAACCTATAAGTCCATGGAGAACAATCTTCATATCATGATCTTACCCAAATCATCGTAGTTAACTATATCTAAGTCTACCTCTAAGCAAGTGTCCAAAGAAAGGTAGACTCATGGCAAAATCTCCCCTATTCAGAGCAGACTACCAGAATCGCCACCTGTTAAAATATAATATATCTCCTTTAGACTAAGAAAATTTCGGCAGCGCTTCCCGTACGAAAAGTGTCTTTCCAGAAATTATATAAGTCCAAATGTGAAAGCAGAAATAATCTCTAACTCTGGAAAGTCAAATTTTGTCTAACTCCCTGAATTAGTAGAAATTTGGACAGCACTCCCTTTAGAAAGGGAGACTTTCCAGATTTATACTAAGTCAGATATGAACTCAAAAGACAACTTCAGTTCAACTTAGACAAGATTTAACTAACTCCTTAGTTTTGCAGAAATTTCGGCAGCACTCCCTTAAGAAAAGAGCTTTCCATAAATTGATATAAAGCTAAGTCCAGAATTTGAGAATAACTTTGACTTCTCAAAGTCCAATTTTGTCTAACTCCCTGAATTAGCAAAAATTTAGGCAACACTCCCTTTAGAAAGAGAGACTTCCCAGATTTTTACCAGGTCAGATATAACGAAAAGACAAGTTGAACTTTGACAAGTCAAACATTGACGAACTCCTTGGATTTGTAGAAATTTCGGCAGCACTGCCCGTAGAGAAAGTAGCTTGCCTAGATTTATACAAAGCCAAGTATAAAAATTGATCCCAGAAAATGCGAAAATTGACCTACGTAAAAAAAACTATCACAGAAAATGCAGGAATTGAAACTAACTCCTATGGCTCTAGCACATGGCGAGCAACTAAAGCAGGTACCTATCCAACTGAAACTCAGACCAAGTAGTAACCTCACTCAGCCACATGCAGGCCAAACCACAAAGGTAAGTACTCTCACCATCCCAAGTTCATCTGGACAGACAATAGTTCATAATCTTTTATGACCTTAACCCCTTATACCCAGCGTACATAAGGCATAAAGTCAGGTCACCCAAACTTATGAAATGCGCCTAGCTTAGCCATTGAAAATACACAAAACAGAGGGCAAAATTACTTCTCTCTTCTTTGGGCATATGACTAGACCATTCTAGTCGCCCTGAACTGTTTAAAATATCCAAGTTATATATAATTGTTTGCACTTAGTCTTCTAAGGCTGCACAAGACTAAACTAACTTAAGTTCAGCCTGCCCCAACTTACCACCGATTATATTCTTAATCGTACTCTCTTCAGGTTGTGATAGGGTATAGTGAGACCACCTAAACTTATAAAACGGTCTGACTAGTCTGTTCTTAAATAGAATAATAATAGAGTATAGCCAAGTTATAACCATTGGGTTCCAACATGTGCGAGGCTTTGAGTTAGACCACCTGAACTTACAGAACAGTCTGACTCTCTACCTGATTTGTTTCTCCCTGATCCATTATTTGTGTGGCATTGGGCTAGATCACCTGAACTTACAGAACGATCTGCCCTTTGTCAAGTTCTTTTCCTCATAATAAAAACAGGAAGAGGCTGAGCCACCTAACTCATAAAACAACTCAGACCTCCTCGTTCAGAACCAAATAAATATGGGAAAACCCAAAATAATCAAGGCGACCAAGGCACCTGAACTTACAGAATGTACTTGGTCCCTGAAATGTCAACCACATTCAGCCCTCTCAAGTCAAAGCAGCCAGGCCACCTAAACTTATAGAACAGTCTGATCCTCCATGCAAAACCACAGCACTGGGTCTCCCCAAACTTATGGGGATTTCCCAGCCTCCAGAGCAATCAGACCCCCTAAACGTATAGAAGGGTCTGACGCTCCAATCAAAAGCAAAATAAACAAAGCACTGGATCTCCCCAAACTTATGGGGAATTTTTTACCTTAATGACCCAGTCAACCCTCATGCAAATTAACCTCCCATCCTGCCTTTCCCATATGCAATTCCTTTTAACAATCTGATTTCACACAGCCAATAAGATTGAAACTTAAATTTGAGCAGACATTCCTTTACTTAGTCTGTTCAGCGTGAGTAAGGCTGCACACCATATACTCAGTCATAGATGCAATGGGAAATACAGATAGGGGTTATAACAGGGTTTATAAAGGGAAAACAAAAGGTTACCTGTCAGTTCCCTGCCTCCAGAACTCCTCCTAAGTTCTGGCAGAGCTCCCATAATCGGTGGGGCGAACCTCCCACAGAGGCCTTGGCGCGGATTACGGGTTGCAATCCCGCCTGCCGCCTTCCCCTCAGAACCAATAGACTAGACTTAGAGTAAGAAGGGCAAAAGGAGAAGGTCTTTAGACTCTCAGATCCAAAAAGGGTGCTCTCAGACTCGCAGGAGAGGGCCTTGTTATCTTCATGCGCCTGAGGGCCCTGCAATGATGGCCAGAATGCACAGCTGTTGGTCAAACTGAAGTCAATCGCCAATGGTTGTCTCCCTGACAACCTTCCAACTCGCAGCAGTAAACTCCCTTGCGTAAAGTCTGATTACCCCTAAACCCATGATGTTGTTACCCCGACCAAACGGTCGTTACGCAGCTCGGAAGGGTTACGATTAAGTAAAGCACACCTCTTCGCCCCGTGCTCTACTTCATAATACGAGTAGCAACTCTGATCAGGGAGTAGCAATAATCGTGCTGGCCACTACCAATTCGGGAGTCAGATGCCTTAGCCAAAGCCCTATAGAACACCGCCATGAAGCTGCTGTTGCACCCGGTTGCCTATTTTTCATGAACAACTATAGTTTCAATAACTTAATCGCCGCACATCTTCGAATACACCATCCATTAATGACTGCTCCAAGGAAACCTTAGTCAGGCAGCCTGCGTTCAGACAAACGGCCGTACTCCCCTCCCCATAGAACAAAGAGTGACTCCCAATCTGTCATCTTTACTGGACAATTCACTCCCCCAACTAGGGTCGACCATGCACCACCGCTCCTGCCCCTCCTACTTGAGTGTCTTTCCACTGCAACTTCCAACGTCACAGTCCTAAGGCAAGTACTAGTCTGCTCAGATCATCTGACTAACAACGACCCCTGTGGCTGACACATACTTAAGCCGACCAACATTCAGACAAACACACGGACCGGTATGAGCGTAAGTATGCAGTCTTAAAGCTCTGCCGCGTACCGAAAACCCGGCAAGAACTCTGAAATTAGTTGTGTGCCTAAGTCCATGCTTGGCCGACCACCACAAGCGTCGCAACACCTCGGAACAGGTGCCGTAGAGAACAACGATAGCGTGTCGCATGCTGTACCCGTTACTTAGCTGCAAAAAGTTTGCTCACCCTCTCTCTTGATTACATCCATCGTTGCATTCGACGTACCTCATTTAGTCGTTTGCACCAGATAAAAAAAACCGTGGTGAAACCTGGCACTCCGGCCATGCTTCACTTCTTCGCTCGGCCTGTTCTGCACGGCACAGGTGGGCAGATACACAGCAACTGCAACCTAGTCCGACCAGCACCTGATGACTGCGCCCGCTACTCCCCTGGTATAGAACTGAATCTCCCGTCGGGTCGTAGTTAGGTGCACCGCTCTCCAACTATGCACAGGGCGGATAGAGAGTGGCTACTTCCGTCAACGATCGAAGCATCAATCAAAAGGTAAGTCTCCAAATCCAGTTGCCCGTCGGTCGTAACCCCTGTAGATGCGACGAACAAAGATGAATGGGCCTCCCGCTGGAGCATAGCCAGGTGCAGGTTGTCGTGCATATGTACCGGGAGGGGAAAGAGTGTTCTCCATCAATAGACGGAGCGACGCACTAGGTGACAAGTAAGTTCCCAGCTCAGCTGCCAGCCTGCAACATCCCCCCCACGAAAATGTCTGGGAAACTCAAATGAATCTTCCGCTAAAACGCGGAAGTATTCATTGTATTTTTGCTAAACAGTTTTCCCCCTAGGCACAGTCTACTTCCCGACTAACTTTTCTCTCACTAACCTATTGCCAAAACTAACACTACCATCGAAATCGCCCCGGCCGCAAACCTCTATTCTAACCTTTAGCCCACTCGATTCCATCAAGAATCGAGTGGTACCTTGATTTCTCCTTCCCGTCGTTCCTCTCCCCGTCCATAGCTCGGCGCCCTACCTTTTCTACTCACCTCTTCATCTACTAACTGTCTTCCGAATCCAACTTCCAGATCCGGGGTCGCCCACCCCGAGAACCCCTGATTCAGGTCCTCCCCCGACCGATTCCATCCAAAAATGAGTGGGTTACACACTCCTCCACTCTTCTTCCTCCCCATTCCACCATAGCCCCGCGCGACGCTTTTGTCACTAATTTCCTATTCTACTAACTCTCGTGCTTGTCTAACATTCCTAGTGGATTCGCCACGTTCAAAACCCCCTACTTAGCCTCCTTTCTCACCGGAATTGCCCTCCACATGAGTAAGCACTAACTCCTGTCTCTTATACACATCTAGATGTGTATAAGAGACAGCCATAGCCCCGCGCGACGCTTTTGTCACTAATTTCCTATTCTACTAACTCTCGTGCTTGTCTAACATTCCTAGTGGATTCGCCACGTTCAAAACCCCCTACTTAGCCTCCTTTCTCACCGGAATTGCCCTCCACATGAGTAAGCACTAACTCTCTTCCTTCTCCACCATCCCTTCTCTTATCCGCTCGGCCTTCTATTCTGCGACTGCATCTTGGCGCAAATCCGGGCCAGGTTCAGCCACTCTCTTATGCTGTTCATCCCAGCCTTCTCTCCGCCAGTATCCTTCAGGGGCTTTACGCAGCCTTTCCTTGCTTCACGGGCCAGCGCTACGCCCACTTCCCTTCTCTGCGCCTTCACTTCATCACTGCCCGACTTGTTCCATTGCCCCGCATGAACCGGCCTTGCTTCGCGTCCACATTCATTCTCCTTATTCCTACTCCCCCTTAACTCTATTGCCAAACGAACGAGATTCGTCTCTCCCACTGCGCCTTGTTCGTCCCTCTCACCTCCGCCATACTAGCCTCCCTCTCTACTCCGCCATCCCAACTCCGAAAGCACCGGGCGCAACTTCGCGTCCGGGTTCTTTCGCTCCCCGTCACCGACTTCGTCCCCGTTGGCCTCCTTCGGGCCAACTCAGCGCCTGGCAGCAGCCGGTTCTTTGGTCGCACGGGCTGTTTAGCAGCTCCGACTCTCTGCCGCGGCAAATTCGAAAGAGCCGTGCTACTTGACGACTCGATTAGTCTTTCGCCCCTGTACTACCCGGTGACTGGAGCGCCACAATACCGCCGCGGGTTTTGACAAGGGGGCCCCTCTCTACAGCGGTCAGCCCAAGCGGGACTCGCTACCGCCTCGGACTTTCACCAGCCAGCCCTCATGCGGACAGCCGGCCACGGCGCGGCCTGCTGCAAAGCTTAGAGGAGGTCTTCGTGGACTGAGCCCGGCGCAGCTCTCGGCGGTAGTAGCAAGTATTCAAGTGAGAACTTTGGAGGCCGAAGTGAAGAGGGGTCCCACGTAGGTCAGCCGACCACTTGCGGCTTCCGCATGGTGCCTTATGAACCCATGCGGTCCATCAGGCCCCATAAGCATACTCACACTCGCCTTTCTTAACAGACTCTCGGTTTGTGGACAGTGCACCCGCGGCAAGCCTCGCCACCCACCGGCCGCAGCCCCACAGTCCGATTCGGAATGTCTTCTTCAATTCCCTTCCATTTTAGATTATTGACGCCCTCCAAGTAGGAAGCGAGGGAGGCCGTGACTGCGGACCTCACCACTCTTCACCCGTTTGACCTCTTCGGTCTGTCCCTCAAGACGGGCGGGGCAGGGGAATTCCGCCAAACCCCAACACGCCAGAACCCGAACGGGCTCGCCAAAGGGAGGCGCGCACTCGAGATCCCTGACTGTCGTGGCAGCCTCTAAATCCAATGTCGCATCTACATCAATCGACGCCGGAGCATAAAGATAACGACAATAAGCACTTAGAAAAAGTTTTAATCGTCAGAACACGTCGAACTTAGAAAAAAGGAACCGCTAGTACCGTTCCGAAGCCACCGCCAGCAAAACCAAGGGGGATAGCCCCGTCGGGCCCTCAACCCCTCGGTCCCTTCACGCTACTCTGATACCCCCGCGTCATCGCCACTCAGTCTTGATCCCTGAGTCTCCCTGATAAAAGTCTGACGTTGTAATCAACAGTGCTAGGCCCAAGTCTGGGTTTAGTTCCGACGGATACCAAAATAAGCAGATACTGCGCGGTACGCGGACTTACTGAAACGCTTTAAACCCTCACATCGGCCTATTAACAGAACTCACGACCATCAACCGTCCTCGTCCACCGTGTGATTATACCGAGTCATGCCGCCGTTGGCGTCGCCCTCCGTACGTACGCAAAAGTCATAGGCAAACGCATCAATCAAGAGACATAATCCTTTTAATCCTAACTTAATCAGAAAATAAAAATTCCGGTCGGCGATCACGCCGACTCCTCAATCATCAACAAATAAAAGATCACGCGCGCCCCAATCTGCGCGCCCACACACTCTTTATTATAGTCGACCATTAAGTCAATGTAAACCACAAACACAACCGCGCCGCGCGTGGTATACTTAAACTTTTAAACTTATTTTATGTCACTTGCAAAAACCAGGGCGGATACCCTTGTAAGGGTATTCACACGGACAACTTACCGGACCATATTAAGCGACGTCCCCGTCGCTTCGCAGGGTCAAAAAGCTACCCGTTCATCCACAATCCAAAATGATGACGAGAAAGGTACCAATCTGATTAACCGACAGACTCAGGGTTGAGGCCTCCAACTATCCAAACCCTTACAACTATATGCTGCGAGGATTCTAATATGGGTCTCCTTCGTCTCACACTAGGACGCAGGTGTATTCGACATACGTACTACAACATAAGTTTCAGCGGCCCCTCTCAACTGTCCTCTCCCCTTTGTCCTAGACAAAAGCCGGTTCCTCGTTGAGTGTCCCTTAGTCTCTAACTTGCAAGCAGGGCCATAACCAGGTACGCGGGCCGTAACCGAGACCTTCGAAGGCACTCTCGCCTCCCTCCAACAATCCTCACAATCAAACATATATATATATATATATATATATATGAATCTTATCTCAACACACCTTCTGCAGTCTAGTACAGGAAGGCTAGGTCTCCATCTTGGCCCACCATAGTCTGGGTGATCGTGCCAGATCTACGGCCTACTGCGCTTGTTATTTTAGCAGTAGCGCCCTCGCAGGTTGCGCCACGATAGGCTTTTTCTCCTGATAAGCATTCAATCAGGACTCAAAAAAAAAAGACTCGACTCTTATCCCACGTCATCCTGCGGCAGGTAAAACCCTCCTTGGTGGCAACACCCCTTTAAGTTTTTACCCCTTCTGGCGAGACGTGGGTCCGCTGTCAGGTTGCGCGGATCAGCAGCCGACACTAGGGGTTGTGCCTTAGTGATGCTAAACTTTACCGTTAGCTTGGTATTCTCATAAATGCCTAGGACTTAGCACAAGCAGCTGGACAGCGTGTCGCAACAATACAGGCCTACTGCGAGACAACGCAGAGGTCTGTCACACATAAAAGATATTTACCAGCTCTCTGAGGATTAATACAGAGAGAACACGACAACCTTTCCACTATCACAAAACAGAATCACCGCCAGGTCCGCAAGGTCGTGGCCTCCTCACTTGATCGGGGCTAGAAGACCACACATCCCGAAATATCTCCCGATGAAGCTTTTTGCGACCTTTTAAATTCCACCAATGGCCAAGCAAAAATGTGGTTCTCATCATCAGACTTTATCATTCAAAACCAACTCACCATGCCATTGAATCTATTCACCCTCTTTTATACGAAGGAGGTCTCACTCAATAGGTCTCCCTGTCATCCCTCTGTCTCTAGGATGAACTCTCATATAACGTTTCTTTTTAAAACATCTTCCCTCTCTGAAGATGAGTCTTCCAATATAAAACAATAGACTACCTTTCCACTCAAAGGTGTCTCAACCATAAAACAACTCAAACTGAGAGGCCAACGTATAAGTCTTCACCACAACTCACTTACAATTATTCGGCATGGCGAGCTCCTGGGTCTCATGGACCCATGAATCCCTTAGGATTCTCACACTTTCACAATAACAGACTGCACTCCCTTTCCTTATACTTGACCATGTTCTGCTTGTAAACAGACTGCCCAAGTATACTGAAGAGTAGACAGTTCACATCCATCCATTCTCACAAAATCCACACAATTCATGAGATATTTCTCATCCGCCTCTTCGTACAAAACCATCATTCGTCAGGATAAAACCACACTTGTGAGAGTGATTGTGATCGTCATATACAAATAATAGTCTCAGATAAACTCTCAACTTGATATATGCACAGGGGTACAATACCCCAACTCAAGCGCGAACCAAATGGTCTCGAATTACATATATACACCCGGAGTTGAACGATCTCAACTTGAATTGGTATCAGTACCACACACAAAATTTATGCCGTCTCTGACCACACCTAAAACTAAAGCAGTCTCGATCAGGATATGATCACTCCCCTCGAATCAGACGGACCCGAGTACTTCAAAACATATCCAGATATCCAAGGAAAAGTATGACTATAAGCCATTCATACACAAGTCTTACAACTACCTTCCTAGGCTAGAAAGCCTATCTCCCACACACTGAGGTTTCTTCTTAAGTCTCTCCTACCTCTCGCACCTGTATAACTATCTAGGCCTAGACACGACGTAGGTCCCACACCTTCTTTTCCCAATCAATAGGCCTGATAGAATAGCCCCCTACTTCGTAACACTGCCCTTAGGGTCACTCCTTACTCTTCCCACTGGAGGCATTCTCCTAACGTGATGTAAGGCAGACCTAATATACCCCATATATACAGTTATTCTATTGGGGTTCCTCCTGCCTATAACTCAAGCCACCTTACCGGACCATTATTACGAAAATCTCTTTCCTCTGTACGTTGTGCCTATCTACAGCAATTATATAATTGGGATTTCTCGCTCATATTTACAGTCTACTCAAATTTTCAGGCCCTTCTCACACAAACCCTTCTTCTTCACGACTACATTCATGAGGCAATGCTCGATGCTCCATCTCGCCGCAAAGCCTCTTTCCGTGTTCCCCCCGGAATGGTTGGGTCGATATACTTTCCGGTCCTGTCGAAAGCATCTTCCTCAATATTAGTCCTTATTAGACCGCTTGCCTCATCTTTCCTTCGTTCCCAACAAAACTTTATTATGTGCCCTTCCTTGACACAATGTCTGCAAATATTTTTTTCCCAACCCGCTTTCTTCCCTCCAGAGCCACCCTTGTTGCCGCGGCGTTCTTCACTGCCACGCCCACCGTTCCTGTGGCCTCTTCCAGCCCCCTGCCTTTGACCTTCTTCGTTGGCCCCGCCGCCTTGTGACACTTGTTGTTGCGGTAATTGTAACGGCCTCCTGGGTTGGGTTTGGGCTACCGAAGGCCTGGGCGGCACTACGCTCACTATTGGACCTAGATAACCATCTTGTGGCCTGAGTATCTTCTCAAGATCGTCTTTGGCCGGGTGTTCCTCACCTAGCCGGTACCTATGCCACATGTCATCACATAATTTCCTCCATGATGAGCCCGCTCTTTTAACCAAACTGTCAACTTCATCCTTCAATCCTATATGGATAAACCTTATGACCTCTTTCAGCATTCGCTCCTCACTCCATTTGTAGTGGGATGCTATCCGTCCAAACTTGTCAAGGAAATCAGAAACATGATAACCCTTGAAGAAGTCTATCTCCATCTTAGGCCTTATACCCACTTGATCGTACGACGTCCATTGTCGATATAATGCCTGCTCGGCCACCGAAGGCCTTTTTTTAGCAGTTCTGCCCCCCATTTCTCGCGGGGTGAGTACCTCTTGTCGCGAGCACTGCCCCTTTCCGGTACCCTGACCTCCCTGGGCCCGATTCCTCGCCTTCCGCTGAGCCTTTGTCAACTTGGGGGGTTCAGACTTCCCTTTTTCTCCCGTCACATCCTCTTCTTTACTTCCTCGAGGGGTACGGCTAGTCTTTCCCCAACGATCGCGTACCTCCTCTACCCAGTGCTCTGGCCACCACTCACTCCCTTGCCTCTCTCGACCCGCAGCCACGGATGCTTCCCTGTTAATGGGCTCTCCCCTTGGCTCAGGCACAATAACCGGCGGGGCCATGCTAGCTTCCAGCTCCTCCTTCATTTCAAAGAATCCCTCGCCTTCGTCTCTTTCTGGGGCACAGGCTCGCCCCTTCGAGGTTCTCTTATGGAGGAGTGACTCCTTGTGATGCTCCCTTGCGTCTGCCTCATCCTGCCCAACCGGTCCACTCGATGCTCTTTCAAAGGCCTTTCTCTTGCTACGCCTGGCTTCTTCCAATCGCGTCAACCTCTCTTCTAACACCCCAACTTGCCTCTGTATACCGCTCAACTCTCCTTGTGTTGACGTGATGTCGGCGCGAATACCCTTACAAGGGTATCCGCCCTGGTTTTTTCCAGATGACAGAAATTAGATTGGCTTGAAGTTTGAGTACACTGCGCTAGACTCGGCTGCTTCAGTGGTTTACGCTTGCTGAAGGTTGACTAGAATAGAGAATGCGTGGGCGCGCGGTTTTAAGGCGCGCGTAATTTCTTTCCCCTGTTAATGATTATAAAGCCGGCGCGGATGCCGGTTGCCTTGTTTTATTATTATTATTATTATTATTATTATTATTATTATTATTATTATTATTATTATTATTATTATTATTATTATTTATTTTACGATTAAAGGATTTTTTTTTTTTTGACTGATACTTTTGACCGAGACAAGTGCGTGTGCAGAGAGGACGGCGTCAACAGCAACAGTGCGACTTTATGCGGTAAGTGGAGTATGCGAGGAATAGAAACACGGACCAGGATTCCGCGTGTTTGATTGTGGGAACTTTGGCGGGCGTGGAGTGTCGACGGCGCGGTGCGGCCCACCAAAGCCTGGGTGTGCGCCGCGACGCGGGCCAATGGAACGTGCAACGCTCATTCTTACCTCTATTTAACTTTTATTGCGTTTTGAAGTATTTAGCTCGGTGATCGAGTTTGAGACCGATGTCGAGACTTGCTTCACCTAGGAGCACACTTTTTCTTTTATTCTAGTGGTCCCGTCCGGATTTTTGCATGATCGGGATGCCGGCGGAACTCCTTTACCATACCCGCCTTTAAACACCACAGGCCGGGGAGTTCAACGTGCGTGCGAATCGCTGGGTGATTAGCCCACAAGGCGGAAGAAACCTTAGTGGCGGGAACCCTCTGCGGGGGCACGCAGTCCGCCACCCACTACTTGTTGTGAGTAGTTTGAGTGTAAGCGTGCCTTTGAAGGCCCGAAAAGGTAACAGGGTCCGTCTGAGCCGAGCGGACCTGAAAGTTGGGGTGGAGACCGCGGTTGTGCTGGCGTATAAAACGGACGGCGGACCTTGGGAGGGGGCCCGCAACAATACTACTGCGAATCGTTCGTCCGACCGGGCATAGGGGCGAAAAGCTAATCGGACCATAACAGCTGGTTCTCTCCGAGGTTTCCCTCAGGATGGCTGGAGGCTGGGCCGGTATCGGTCGCAGCGGGAGGAGGGGCAGTAATAGAAAGATGCGGGAGGATAGCGCAACGGGTAAGGCAAAGCAAACGGCAGCCGCTGCGCTAGCAGCAGCGAGCAGCGGGCGGTAGTACTAGGAAGGCAGCGCTGCGCTACAATGGGCGGAGCGGCTGGCGCTAGCGGGGCGATGGGCACTAGGGAGGGGCCGCGAAGGGGAGCGGCTGAACCCGGCCCGGATCGTCGCCCAGCTACACTCAGGAGAGGGGAGAAAGAAGGTATAAAGGGAGAAGACAACCTTACCTGCTCGCCTTCGGATGCCAAAGGCTGTACGAACTCGGTCGGGATTTCGACCGATCAAAACGGGGATGAAGGTGAGGCAGGTATGAATCTAGACGAGAAGGCGCATAGGGTGCGTGCAGATAACCAGCGGGCTATGGCGAAGGGAGCATAGGTAGGAGGGAATGGAAAAACACGAAACCCGCCCGATCCTTGATGGAAACGGGCGGGGGAGGAAGCAAACTTGAGGTTCACCCTTAAGGCGAATACGTTAGTGGTGTTAGTTTTAGTGGTAGAGTGGTAGAGTAGGAGGGTAGAAAAGAAGACTGTGCGCGGGGGTTGGCGGGAATAGCAACGGTGAAGGGGAAGAGAACTGTGGAATGCTCGTTCCTCCATGGAATCGGGCAGGGAAAGAAGCGTTTTTGGGATTCTGAGGCCGGGCGACTCCGAT
>BFEA01000858.1:198858-230485 GCA_003427395.1 Chara braunii | reverse complement strand
ATATCAAGAGCCCAACATCGGTTTGTTTGTGCTTCACATTACGTATTCCTGCGGTGTCCCGTAGCTGCGCAGGGTCGCTGAGTTCGCAGTAAGGTGTGACCGGCTTGTTGGGGTTGGATCTCTTGACGGTACACGGGCGATTGTTGACGGCGCATTGACTGTGGGCTGTGACAGACGGTTGCTACTAAATGTTACTGTTGCCATTAACCGCCGCTACATATTGTTGCTATGTTCGTTGGCCGGGCTTGAAATGTTGTTGCTGTTTTCGACTGTGCACAGTTGCGACTGCTGAGTGACTGTGCATGACCTACTAATGAGAGTTGTTGTTGGCGGTGCACGGACTACGACTTCCGGCAACTGCTGCTATTGCTGTTGGTCACCAGTGTGTACTGTTGCTGCGCTATGAGCTGTTATAGGCTGTTGTGCGACTGCGAGCGGGCTGAGGAGAGATGTTGGGACTTGGAGGGGTGATCAGGCTGGACAAATAGGGGGTTAGTGCTGCGATTTGGGAGGTCTTCAGGGGATTGATTTCAGCAGTTTGACTTCAGAAGTCGAGCTGATACTATTTGGCCATTATTGTGGGGCCCTGAGGCGAATGAAGGTATCAAGGACCTCTCCTGAGAGTTGAGTTGTCCCCCTCTTGTATCTCGAGCATCTGAGATCTCTCTCTCTATCCTTCTTACTCTCAGTCTAATCCTTGTTACGAGAGGAAGGCGGCAGGCGGGATTGCAACCACTAGGACCGCAGCAAGACTGAGGGGAGTCATCCCACCAATTGCGGGAGCTCTGCCGGAACTCAGGAGGAGTTGTGGAGGCAGGGAACTGACACGTAACCATTGTCTTCCCTCTATAACCCCAGACTATAGCCCCTATCTATACTACCCATTGCATGTTTGACTGAGTATATGGTGTGCAACCCTACTTTGACTTTTGTTTGACCTTCAGGACTTGAACCTGATAAAGTAAAGGAATGCTTGAACAATCTCAGTTTCAGCTTTATTTGTTGTATTAAAATCAGATTGCTGAAAGGAATTGTATCTGGGAAAGGCAGCATGGAGGACTATTTTGATTGAGGGTTTGACTGGGTCATTAAGGCTGGGAAGTCCCCATAAGTTTGGGGAAGTTCAGTGCTTTGTTTATTTTGGGTTGCATGGAACGTCAGACCCTCCTATAAGTTTCGGGGGTCTGATTGCTCATGGAGGGTCAGGCTGTTCTATAAGTTTAGGTGGCCTGATTGCTCTGGCTTGTGAGGGCTGAGTGTGGATGACTTTTCAGGGACCAAGTGCATTCTGTAAGTTCAGTTGCCTTGGCCGCCTTGCTTATTTTTGATTTTTTCTATTTATTTATTCTCTGAACGAGGAGGTCTGAGTTGTTCTATAAGTTTAGGTGGCCTGATTGCTCTGGCTTGTGAGGGCTGAGTGTGGATGACTTTTCAGGGACCAAGTGCATTCTGTAAGTTCAGTTGCCTTGGCCGCCTTGCTTATTTTTGATTTTTTCTATTTATTTATTCTCTGAACGAGGAGGTCTGAGTTGTTCTATAAGTTGAGGTGGCTAAGTCTCTTCCTGCTTTTATTCTGAACAAGTTATCCTTGGCAAAGGGTTAACATTCTTGTAAGTTCAAGGGATCTGACTCAATGCCACGCACATGGTGATTCAGAGAGAAATAAAATTGGCAGAGAGTTAAACCCTTCTGTAAGTTCAGGGGGTCTGGCTCAAAGCCTCGCACATGTTGGAACCCAATGGTTATAACTTGGCTATAATTTACTACTACTCTATTTTAAGCACGAGCTAATAAGACTGTTCTATAAGTTTAGGTGGTCTGACTATAGCCTATCACAACTTGAAGAGAGTATAACTAAGAATAAAATTGATGGTAAGTTGGGGCAGGCTGAACTTAAGTTAGCTCAGTCATATGCAGCCTTAGAATGCTAAGTGCAGACAATTATATATAACCTGGCTATTTAAACAGTTCAGGGCGACTGGAATGACCTAGTCATATGCGCGAAGAAGAGAAAAGTAATTGTGCCCTCTATTTGTATATACTCTTTGGCAAGTTAGGCTCATTTCATAAGTTTGAGTGGCTTGACCTTGTGCCTTATGTAAGCAGGGTATAAGGGGTTAAGTTACTGAAAGATTATGAACTATTGTCTGTCCAAATGAATTTAAAATTGTGAGAGTACTTACCTCTTAGTTTTGCCTGCATGTGGCTGAGTGAGGTTACTACTTGGTCTGAATTTCAGTTTCATAGGTAGTTGTTTTAGTTGCTCGCCACGTGCTAGAGCGATAGGAGTTAGTTTCAATTCCTGCATTTTCTGTGATAGTTTTTTTTTTTACTTAAGTCAATTCTTGCATTTTCTGGGATCTTTTGTTATACTTGGCTTTGTATAAATTTTGGTAAGCTATTTTTTCTCTACGGGAAGCATTGCCGAAATTTCTACAAATCAAAGGAGTTAGTCAATTTTTGACTTGTTAAAGTTCGACTTGTCTTTTCTTTATATGTGACCTAGTAAAAATTTGGAAAGCCTCATTTCTAAAGGGAGTGCTGTCCAAATTTCTACTAATTCAGGGAGTTGGACAAAATTGGCCTTTGAGAAGTCAAAGTTATTCTCAAATTTTAAACTTAGCTTTGTATAAATTTTGGAATAGCACTTATCTGTAAGGAGTGCTGCCGTAATTTCTGAAGAACTAAGGACTTAGTTGAATTTTTTCTTAATTAAACTCAAGATTGTCTTTTGAGTTCAAATCTGGTTTAGTATAAATCAGAGAAGTCTCTCTTTCGAAAAGGAGTGCTGCCCAAATTTTTACTAATTCAGAGAGTTAGACAAAATTTGACTTTCCAAAGTTAAATATTATTACTGCTTTTCATATTTGAGCTTATATAAATTCTGGAAAGACACATTTCGTACGGGAAGCGCTGCGAAAATTTTCTTAGTTTAGAGGAGTTAGGTTGTATTTTGACATGTGACAATTCTGGTAATCCACGCTGAATAGGGGAGATTCTATCATGAGTTTGCCTTTCTTTGGGCATTTGCTTAGAGATAGGCTTAGATGTACTTAACTAGGATGATTTAGATGAGATTGTGATATGAAGGTTGTTCTCTATAGACTTATAGGTTTAGCCCGGGGCATTGACCTGTCTTGTGTTACAGACCATCTTGATCGATCTGATTCAGGATTTGGACTAGATTCAGCTTGATCCCTTGGGATAATCTACTGTTATCACTGATAACAGGCCGGTTGTTGATTCGTCGGTTCACGATTCAACTCCAATTCACTCCTGCCACTCAACCTAAAGGCTTTAGCTCCGTGGTTTATCTTTTTTGTTGTGTTTTTACCCGGATTTTATTGAATGGTCATTTAACAAAGATACTGGGTATTTTTATTATGGGGAGGTTGCGCTGAGGTTGAGGTTCGCATGGTTAAAGCAAAGGGTATGAGAGCAGAGAATGGTTGAAGTTGACCCCGTGTAGTGCATGGACTTTCTGGTTGAATCTTTGATGTGATTGCATGTATGCTTGGTGATCCGGACTTGGGATTTGACTGTCTGCGCTCACATACATATATATATGACTGAGAGGAGTCCCACTGTAACCGTGAGAAGTGATCGTCTTATATTAATAACCCTCTGTATATATGTGTATATATATGACTTGAGTGTTTCGTGCGGCCTATTGTGAGCTCGCGTAAGGGTTAAACAGATTATCTGTTTGAGAGAAAAGGGAGATCCCCGTTTATCGTTTGCTCTTAGAGATTTTATAGTTGGACGTTGTAGTCCGTGGCAGCCGTCAAAGTCAAACCTCTTGACTTATGTCCAAGCCTGGAGTGGGGCTCATCTCCAGGGCAGTAAGAAACGACTGCCACCACAGGTATGGACCTCTGTACCACCCGCTCTGCATAGAGTGCAGAAGAAGGTGTGTGGTCTTCAACCGCACTTGGCGGTTGCCCTATGTCGAAAGATTAATCCTCAAGGCGTGTGTCAGCCAACACTTGAGTGTCGACCCTCGAGATTTATGAGGACCGCATGAGTATGGGTACTACATGGTACGCCATCATTGCGACCGCTTGCGTACGCTTGCATTGCGAGTCGATATGAGTTAGCCCTGCGTCTGCGCGGTTTTATACTAAGTCTCGCACGCGACGCCTATTCGATTTCCGCATTGGAAAGTTATGGGTTGGCTACCGAGGGGCTAGGAACGTTGTCGCGTTGTTTGTGCTGTGTCGTTTCGTATGTGTGCGTGTGTGTGTTTTATTTTTGTGTTCGTAAAGTGGTGTGCACGTGGTGTGTGGGATGCGTCCTAGTTGACCGACGACGAGCCGCGCTTGGGACCTCTGCCCCCCAAGATGTCGCTTCGCGTGCAGGTCCGATAGGCATATTACCGCGCGTACCCCCTACGCTACAGCGAACGAGAAACGCCCTCGGCTGGTCCACCTCTGCGATTGCAATTGATTAGCTTTCGTATTGTGGACTGGTAGCTCGGCGGGAATACGCCCATCGAAGGGAGGTGACAACTCCCGCAAGGTGGAGGTAAGTCATGCCTCGCGTAGGCCCTATCCTGTCGTAGGGGCTCGCGAGAGGTATGGCTGGCGCACTCGGCCGGAGCGGTTTTGTGGAAGCTCCATGTATATTCACGACGAAGGATTTAAACCAACTCCTGCGTGACGTGGCCGGGAGGGTCCCGTGCTGTCCTGGTGAGTTGCCAGACCGATGCGCGCAACAGGTGGCGCCGTTGTCGGGGATGACGGTTGCCTACCGTTGTCCCTGGTGAAACGACATCCGGGTATTAAAAGTGAGATAATAGGCAAATAAGAAGTTTTTGTTAGATTGTATGAGCGATTTGTTAATATTATGATTATCGTTGGAGGTGTTGCAAGACTAAGAAGTCCTTAAAGATCGAGCCTAGGTTTGAGGCTGGATGATGACTCAGGTGAGATGACCGCTTCTGCTTTATTGAGGGGTTTAGACGGAACGGTTGGTTACAAACGATGTTGGATAAGGCATGAAGTGAGGGTTGATTGCGTGATTTGGGTTTGATCGAGACGACTGGGTTTTTGATTGACACGGTATGAGTGGCTCGAGAGTGATAAGTGTTTTGATTATGTGTTCACAAACCCTGACTGGCGTAACGATAACTAGAATTGATAACGCTTTTGATCAGATGACCGACAGATTGGAACGATGCTTTGCGTGCTTGACGTGGCTAAGGTTAAGCATCACTATTGTGAGAGTTAGCTTTATGACGTACCTTTTTTGACTACCATAAGAGTCATCTGAGTGCTTGGGAAAACACTGTAATACGGCTGTATCAGAATGAAGCTAAGAATGAGTGAGGCAATATTCTTCTGCCAGGGGTTGAAAACATAGTTCCTCTCCTAAGTGTCAGGTTAGGAGTCGTCTCATCACTTTGAGGAGAGATGGGTTAAGGGAAGCTGAAAGCTTTTATGAGTATGGACTGAGATGTTTGAGTCTGGACTCTAAGTGATTGACCAATTTGTATAATAATGGAAGATAAGAGATTTGTATGACATCTTCCTTATAAAAGTGGTATCTGACCCTAGAGGCAGTAAGAGTGGCAGAAAAGGGGTTAACAATTAGGTCATCCCGTTTGCTTTCGCTAGGACGATGGGATGTAGGTAATGTTAAACCTTCACTTGTACCTTTTCAGGTTTGGACCATCCTCTTGAATCTATATGGAGTTTGAACTAAGGACTTGAGACTATTTTTCTTATGAGTTTTTTTTTTAATTATATGTTAATTCTAGTTATACATTCCAGATTTTGTTGTGATTAAGTCTGGTTGTGTTTATCTATGTGAGGCTATATGTTTGATGTCGTTTTACTTGATGATCGTCCTTTTTGATGATATTCACATAGGTAGTTTATCTGAAGTACGGGTTGAACCTATTATTCTGCAAGGATTTATATGAGTGTTTCAAGCCCAAATATCGATTTATGACTGACTGATGAAGTTATATGTTTGCATTGCCCTTCAAAAGAGGGGTAGAGATATTGCACAGAATCCACGTCTGATGCGGGTTCAGAGGTGAATGGAGTGACCGCTTCCTTGGGATAAGATATTGTCTCATGGAGTGGTCGATGTGTAAGGTCTGCCCTAAGGAAGGTTGCAATCCTATGTTATTGTTCCCCTGAAAGATGACTTTGAAGAAGTTATAGATTGTCTTGTAATTAGTAGTGAGACCCACGCCGGAACTATATTTCTGGTCCATAATGGAGTGTTGTTGTTGTATCTGTAATAAAACAACTACAGTACTACTGAAAATGAGAAAAGTGTTTGGAACTTGTTAGGCTTTGGTCTATGAGGGAAGCAACTACTACATGCCACAGGAAAGTAAGGGGTGAATCCCCAACTTTCTTTATGACAAGTGGGTTCACCGGCACAGGACGGGGCACCCCGAAGCGTGTATGGTGAGGTTGTTTACCTTGTTGGCAGAGGCCTGCGAGGGACGAATGCTAGAATCGGAGGGAGCAGCAGTGAGGCTTACTCCTTGAGCGGGGCTCGAGGGTTTGAGATGCTATCCATTCTAAAAAGGGATTACACTGCCCCTCGCCACATTATACTTCTGTCAAAGCTGAGGAGTAAAGTACGATGCGTTGGCTGTTATTATGTATGAGAATGTTGTTGGTTGGCAATTTCATCCTTTGTTATGGCCTATTCATTATATGGTATACTTGTTGATATAAGTTTATCCTTACGAGGTGGTTGTATATGTTTTTGGTAACAAACTAGTCTGAGTGCGAGGTGTTTGATTTTTATGAGTATTGTTGTTGTCAACTACTAAGATGATATATCATTTTTTTTCATGAGATATTATTATTATAAAATATTTTCGATACCTGTGACTGAACGATTATCATAATATATTATCATGAGTTTCTCTAAGTGGGACGGTCGCAGACGCTGGAAGGGACAAATTTTAGTGAAAGGTGATTTAAGATTAAAGCTTCAGCAGTTGAGGTCGTAGAATGCGATTGTCAGCATGGTAACAGAAGGCATATGCTGGACGCTTGTCTGTGATGGACAGAACCCAGACAGAGCTAAGGCAACTCGTGATGCCTTACGCTAGGAAAAATCCCAATATGACCTTGCCAGCTGAAAGGGAAGGCGGACTCGAGATGTCCTTGCCAAGATGGGTTAAAGAGGGGGAATATATTTCCTCTTGGTGGGGCGTACAAATGAATATGGGTATCTTCGTCTGAATCGAGTCTGGTTTCGATGACAATCAGGATTGCGCGATTGTGAGGGTGACTCTATACGCTCCGCCATCATTCTGGGTCAGACATGGGATTGAGTTGGCATTGGGGCATGGGAGTCTGCTTACGAGACCCCTGAGGGTAGCTGAAGCAGCTGCAGCAAAATGGGCGAGAGACAGGGTCCGTGAGGGAGAAGAGCAGGTGGAGCCCATGTAGAGGTTAAGGTAGTGGCAGCGGTTGAGGCCTCATTGGAAGCGCGAGAAAGGGGATATGGGCGTTATACATGTGAAATGATCTATGACCTATACTTAGACCAAAGATTTTGACCCCCCTAGTCATAGGTTCAGAAATATAATCAACATGGTTGACGCTTAAGCTAGATCCCATGACCCTGATGAGAGAGCTCAAGATTGGGATGAAATTTGTGCAGTGGCAGAACGATAGGAAATATCTTCATATTCTGCTAAATGCTTCTCCCGTGGGCTCGTTTATGGCCGTCTTACTACGTAATACAAGGGGTGGGGGTCAATGATGTTTGCAGCAATAATTACAGTCTGCCTATTGCCAACATTGAGAGCTGTCTATGTAAATTGTGTATTGTTTAGTACCCCTAAAGGTAGAGCAGGGTGACTAAAATTTCGAATGTTGGTGTATGGACGACACGAATGGCGGTAAAGGGATAAGGCCGGGTAGTGTACAACAGTGAAAGAAGGAGACTAGCCTTAACCACTAGGCTTGAGAAGCTTTCAGCCATAAATTGACCTTAGATCATTTGGACCGCTCTTAATAAAGTCCAGTCATATATACATAGACATAGGATTTATGGCAGCAGGCTAAGTGATTGTGTGATCCTAACTCCATGTTTTAGTCAGCGAGACCCTGACTATATACCGAGTAATTAGAAAATGTGTGTGCAAGTATTTAGAGTATTGTGTGTATATGTTGTATCATAAAGGGTTTCAGGTCGAATTGGAGAATCACATCAAAAACTCTTATGTCTACTCAAGAGTAGAATGGGTAGAGCATGATTCAAATACGAGAATGAGTTTCGTACATGTACAGGTTGCTGATGGAAAGATTTTGTTGAGCAAGCGATCTTAGAATACAGTCTTGAGTGCATTGAGAGGTCACATGAGAGTGTGATCTTACTAGAGACTTTGATTCACTTCTTGATTGTGGTGCTTGCCCAATTTTTATACATATGTATTTTTAGGGATATTGTCCTGAGTTGCAGGATTATATTCGCTTATATGCTTGTATATATGAAAAAAAACACGTATAGCAGTTTGATTCGAGGTAGCCATAAGTTTGAGGCCTAGTGTGTTTCGTTTTCGCCTCTGGGTATTAGGTATGTCTTGAGCTTGCTTGGATTCCTCTAAGTCGAGGGATACGGTTGTTTTGTGATTGACACCGTTTGAGTTTAGCCCTGGTCAGAGAGATCATAACATTTGCGCGATATTAGTGACAGTTTGAGTTGAGATTGTTCAACCCTGGGTGTATATATATAAGTCAAGACTACCTTTTGCTATGATTCTTTAGGTAGGATGTCCTACGTCTGAGGGTATATTGAGTAGAGAGTTCTCAAACTGTCCCTTGTATATGACGATCACTATCACGCTCGCATATGTGATTTTATCCTGATGAATGATGATTTTGTGTAAGAGATGTGTGGGATACATCTCATGTGTATTGGATTGTGCGAATGTAAGTGAACTGTCTACACTTCGATATACTCGTGCGGTCACGGTTTGCCTTTAGACGGGTGACGGGGCCGGGTATAAGGAGAGGACGAGCAGTTTGTTTGTTCTTTTGTGAAGATATGTGAGAATACTGAGGGATTTACGAGTCATTGAGACTCTAATGCTTCACCATGCCGATTGTTGATTGCTTAAGTTGTGACGAGGACCCATAAAACGGTCTCTCAGTGATGTTTTGTTCTATAATCTAACCCCCTTGATTTTTGGAGAAGGGGAGGTTGAGTGTTGTGATGAGACCCCCTCAGATTTTTGGAGGAGGGGATGTTTTGTTTTGTGATGAGAGCCCCTTGGATTTTCGGAAAAGAGGATGGTTTTATTGTTGGAAGACTCACCTTCAAAGGTGAGTAAACTGATTTATGGCATGGTAAGTTGTCTGATGAGTGATAAAGTCTGACGAAAAGTGCCACATTTGCTTGGAATGTTTGAGAAGGTCGCAATGAGTGCAGGGCGAGAAATGTCTCAGGATGGGTGGCTGCTGACTCTGATCAAGTTAGGGGTCACGACCTTGTGGACCTAGCGGTGATTTTGTTTGTGAGCGTGCGAAGGATGCCATGCCGTTTTGTGGGAGGGCTGGTAAATGTCTTCGGACCCTTACATAATCGCGAAGTGGGCCTGTGATTATCTTTTGCGACGCTCCGTTTTAACCACTTGTGTTACTTTTGGGACATATTGAGGAAGACCAAGTTGACCGTAGAAGTTTAGCGCCACGAGGGCGTAACCCCAGTGGATGGCTGCTAGCCGGCGCAACCTGGCTGCGGGACCGCGGAGTAAGAGTTTAAGGGGGGTTGCCCGCCCCAGTGAAATTACTCCATGGGATAGTGAAGGTTGAGGTTTTTGGGAAATCCTGATTGAATGTTTATCAGGAGAAAACCTATCATTGCGTAACCAACGAGGGTACTGCCGCTAAAATAACAATGCGGTAGGCCGTAGTCCTGGCCCGATCAGCCAGGCTATGGTGGACCAAGATGGAGACCTAGCCTTTCTGTAGTAGACTGCAGAAAGAGCTGAGTGAATATTAAGTATACATATATACGTATTTATATTTGATGGCGAGAAACTTTTGAGAAGGAAGGCCGGAGTGCCTTCAAAGGTCTCGGTTAAGGCCCGCGTCCCTAGTTTTAGCCAGGACTAGGGACACCCAACGAGAGGCCGAAGGTTGTCTAGGACCGGGGGGAGGACGATTGGGAAGGTCTTTGGAACTTATGCTGTCAGCGTCATAATGCCTGGGCAGTGAGGACCCAGGTTAGAAACCTGACAGCATATAGTTGTGGAGGCATAGTTGTGGAGGCATTGATACCCTGTGTTTGTCGGCTAATCGGATTTGGCTCCTTCCTTTCATCAACATTTGGAGTGTGGATGACTTTATAGTTTCTGATTTGGGGAAGCGACGGGGACGTCGCTTAATGTGGTCCGGTAAGCTGTCGGCGCGAATACCCTTACAAGGGTATCCGCCCTGTTTTTTTGCAGATGACAGAAATTAGATTGGCTTGAAGTTTGAGTACAATGCGCGAGGCGCGGCTGCGTCAGTGGTTTACGTTTGCTGAAGGTTGATTAGAATAGAGAATGCGTGGGCGCGCGGTTTTAAGGCGCACGTGATTTCTTTCCCCTGTTGATGATTATAAAGCCGGCGCGGATGCCGGTTGCCTTGTTTTATTATTATTATTATTATTATTATTATTATTATTATTATTATTATTATTTATTTTACGATTAAAGGATATTTTTCTTGTTGACTGATACGTTTGACCGAGACAAGTGCGTGTGCAGGAAGGACGGCGTCAACAGCGACAGTGCGACTTTATGCGGTAAGTGGAGTATGCGAGGAATAGAAACATGGACCAAAATTCCGCGTGTTTGATTGTGGGAACTTTGGTGGGTGTTGAGTGTCGACGGCGCGGTGTGGCCCACCAAAGCCTGGGTGTGCGCCGCGTCGCGGGCCAGCGGAACGTGCAACGCTCATTTTTACCTCTATTTTGCTTTTATTGTGTTTTGAAGTATTTAGCTCGGTGATCGAGTTTGAGACCAATGTCCGGACTTGCTTCACCTAGCAGCACGCTTTTTCTTTTATTTTGGTGGGCCTGTCCGGATTTTTGCATGATCGGGATGCCGATGGAATTCCTTTACTATGCCCGTCTTAAAACACCACAGGCCGGGGAGTTCAATGTGCATGCGAATCGGTGGGTGATTAGCCCACGAGGCGGAAGAAACCTTAGTGGCGGGAACCCTCTGCGGGGGCACGCAGTCCGCCACCCACTACCTGCTGTGAGAGGTTTGAGTGTGAGCGTGCCTTTGGAGGCCCGAAAAGGTAACAGGGTCCGTCTGAGCCGAGCGGACTTGAAAGCTGGGGTGGAGACCGGGGTTGTGCTGGCGTATAAAACGGACGGCGGACCTTAGGAGGGGGCGCGCAACGATACTAGTGCGAATCGTTCGTCCGACCGGGCATAGGGGCGAAAGGCTAATCGGACCACAACAGATGGTTCCCTCCGAGGTCTCCCTCAGGATGGCTGGAGGCTGGGCCGATATCGGTCGCTGCGGGAGGAGGGGCTGGCCAGACAGCGACGGACAGCAGCAGAGAGATGCAGGAGGATAGCGGAGCGGGTAAGGCAAAGCAAACGGCAGCCGCTGCGTTAGCAGCAGCGAGCAGCGGGCAGTAGTACTAGGAAGGCAGCGCTGAGCTACAGCGGCTGGCGCTAGCGGGGCGACGGGCACTGGGGAGGGGCAGCGAAGGGGAATGGCTAAACCCGGCCCGGATCGTTGCCCAGCTACACTAAGGAGAGGGGAGAAATAAGGTATCAGGGGAGAAGATAACCTTACCTGCTCGCCTTCGGATGCCAAAGGTTGTACGAACTGGGTCGGGATTCCGACCGATCAAAACGGGGATGAAGGTTAGGCAGGTATGAATCTAGACGAGAAGGCGCATAGGGTGCGTGCAGATAACCAGCGGGCTATGGCGAAGGGAGCATAGGTAGGAGGGAATGAAAAAACACGAAACCCGCCCAATCCTTGATGGAAATGGGCGGGGGAGGAAGCAAACTTGGGGTTCAGCCTTAAGGCGAATACGTTAGTGGTGTTAGTTTTAGTGGTAGAGTGGTAGAGTAGGAGGGTAGAGAAGAAGACTGTGCGCGGGGGTTGTGGGAATAGCAATGGTGAAGGGGAAGAGAACTGTGGAATGCTCGTTCCTCCATGGAATCGGGCAGGGAAAGAAGCGTTTTTGGGATTCTGAGGCCGGGCGACTCCGATGGTAGAGTCGGAACGGTGAGTGGAGGTCCGTAACGGGAGGTTAGGAAGAAAGTTAGTGCGTGGGCGATGGTGGAGGCAAAAAAGGAGTAACGTGGGAAACACGTATCTTTCACGATTCCGAACGGATTTCGGCGGGATAAAAGTCGAATCCGTGGTTTTAAAGTCGGGCGAGTTGATTAGTGGAGTTACTTTTGGTGTAAGATTAGTAGAACTAGAGTTAGTAGAGATAGGRGGTGCGTTGAAATGTCGGGAAATAGAGGTATGGCGGGAAAGCTAACTCGTACCTCATCCGTTTCTGGATATAACCGGGCGGGGTAGAAGACGGGATAGGCATTTTTTAGAAGGGCGATTCCAATGGTGTTGTTGGATCTAAGAGTAATGAAGTGGGATTAGAGCTAGTGAGTATAGAAGTTGCGCAAACGCGACAGGGGTTGGCGACGGGCTGGTGCACCTGGCCACGTTTTAGCAGAAGGTACACTCGATTTCAGCCAACCGTTGTTGTGGGGGATGTTGTGGGCTGACGACGAAGATAACAGACTTACCTGTTACCCAGTACGTAGCTTGGCCTAGCGATGGAAGGCTCCCTCTCATCTTCTCATGTGTGCGCTTGAAATTTTCGCGCACCTAGTTGTGTTCGAACGAGAGCTTCATTTCGATCTCGCCCATCCAATTTGTCAAGGGAGGGGAACTCACTCGCACAACGTAAATCAATCCTCAAGTGTATCCGGCCCAAGTCGTAGCAGGAGATTCACACTCGTTCCATACTTTTGGCAGGTAGGCAGGGTTTCTCGGCTCGTTGCCGTGATTACAGCCGCGCACACTGGGTGGAGGCGTTCACCTAGCCCAGAGACCGACTGGGTTCGCTAGAAGGAGAGTGTCAATGCATACAGAGAGAGAGAGGCGAGGAGCAGAAAGGGGAAAAGGTCCAGATATTGGAGTGAGGGCACGTACCTGATCTTGGGGACAGTCTGCAAGGTGGACACCTTCATGCATTCAAGATACTGTTGTCGATGCCAGTATGACGGCGTTGCCAAGATTTGGGCTGCTAGGTTGATGTATGTATAAGACTGGGAGACTGCAGGTGTGAGTTCGAGCCCGACAGGCCATTTCTTTTCCAAACAGCCAGCCAAGCGAGGAACAACGGGTCGCGCGAGAAGGGTAGCCGAGAGAGCAGGGRAGATGAGAGGGGGAAGGTGAGGATACATACATGATCACGAYGACGGTCTGCTTATCTGTATTAACTTGGCAGGTCCTGTTGTTTCGTGTCCTTGTGTACTCTTGCCCAAAACCGGTTTTTCAGGCACGCTCCTGCCTTGCCTAAAGGGAACCACAGACTGTGTCGTGGGACGGTGGTCTGCGAAACGGAGTCTTGACCCACGTGCTGCCCACCTTGAGCATTGAAGATATCAAGAGCCCAACATCGGTTTGTTTGTGCTTCACATTACGTATTCCTGCGGTGTCCCGTAGCTGCGCAGGGTCGCTGAGTTCGCAGTAAGGTRTGACCGGCTTGTTGGTGTTGGATCTCTTGACGGTGCACGGGCGGTTGTTGACGGCGCATTGACTGCGGGCTATGACAGACGGTTGCTACTAACTGTTACTGTTGCCATTAACCGCCACTGCATACTGTTGCTATGTTCGTTGGCCAGGCATGAACGGTTGTTGCTGTTTTCGACTGTGCACAGTTGCGACTGCTGAGTGACTGTGCATGACCTACTAATGAGAGTTGATGTTGGCGGCGCACGAACTACGGCTTCCGGCAACTGCTGTTGTTGTTGTTGGTCACGACTGTGTACTGCTGCTGCGCTATGAGCTGTTATAGGCTGTTGTGCGACTGCGAGCGGGCTGAGGAGAGATGTTGGGACTTGGAGGGGTGATCAGGCTGGACATATAGGGGGTTAGTGCTGCGATTTTGGAGGTTTTCAGGGGATTGATTTCGGCAGTTTGACTTCAGAAGCCGAGCTGATACTATTTGGCCATCATTGTGGGGCCCTGAGGCGAATGAAGGTATCAAGGCCCTCTCCTGAGAGTTGAGTTGTCCCCCTCTTGTATCTCGAGCATCTGAGATCTCTCTCTCTATCCTTCTTACTCTTAGTCTAATCTTGTTACGAGAGGAAGGCGGCAGGCGGGATTGCAACCCGTAGGACCGCAGCAAGACTGTGGGGAGTCATCCCACCGATTGCGGGCGCTCTGCCGAAACTCAGGAGGAGTTCTGGAGGCAGGGAACTGACAGGTAACCATTGTCTTTCCCTCTATAACCCGAGACTATAGCCCCTATCTGTACTACCCATTGCATGTTTGACTGAGTATATGGTGTGCAACCCTACTTTTACTTTTGTTTGACTTTCAGGACTTGAACCAGATAAAGTAAAGCAATGTTTGAACAATCTTAGTTTCAGCTTTATTTGTTGTATGAAATCAGATTGCTGAAAGGAATTGTATCTGGGAAACGCAGGATGGAGGATTGTTTTGATTGAGGGTTTGACTGGGTCATTAAGGCTGGGAAGTCCCCATAAGTTTGGGGAAACTCAGTGCTTTGTTTATTTTGGGTTGCATGGAACGTCAGACCCTTCTATAAGTTTAGGGGGTCTGATTGCTCATGGAGGGTCAGGCTGTTCTATAAGTTTAGGTGGCCTGACTGCTCTGGCTTGTGAGGGCTGAGTGTGGATGACTTTTCTGTTTATTTATTCTCTGAACAAGGAGGTCTGAGTTGTTCTATAAGTTTAGGTGGCTTAGTCTCTTTCTGCTTTTATTCTGAAGAAGTAATCATTGGCAAAGGGTAAACCTTTCTGTAAGTTCAAGGGATCTGACTCAATGCCACGCACATGGTGATTCAGAGAGAAATAAAATTGGCAGAGAGTTAGACACTTCTGTAAGTTCAAGGGGTCTCGCTCAAAGCCTCGCACATGCTGGAACCCAATGGTTATAACTTGGCTGTATTTTACTACTACTTTATTTTAAGCACGAGCTAATAAGACTGTTCTATAAGTTTAGGTGGTCTGACTACAGCCTATCACAACATGAAGAGAGTATAACTAAGAATAAAACTGATGGTAAGAAGTGGCAGGCTGAACTTAAGTTAGCTCAGTCCTATGCAGCCTTAGAAGGTTAAGTTCAGACAATTATATATAACCTTGCTATTTAAACAGTTCAGGGCGACTAGAATGACCTAGTCATATGCGCGAAGAAGAGAAAAGTAGTTGTGCCCCCTGTTTGTGTATACTCTTTGGCAAGTTAGGCTCATTCCATAAGTTTGGGTGGCTTGACCTTTTATGCCTTATGTAAGCAGGGTATAAGGGGTTAAGTTACTGAAAGATTATGAACTATTGTATGTCCAGATGAACTTGGGATGGTGAGAGTACTTACCTTTGTGGTTTAGCCTGCATGTGGCTGAGTGAGGTTACTACTTGGTATGAATTTCAGTTTGATAGGTAGTTGCTTTAGTTGCTCGCCACGTGCAAGAGCGATAGGAATTAGTTTCAATTCCTCCATTTTCTGTGATAGTTTTTTTTTTTACTTAGGTCAATTATTGCATTTTCTGGGATCTTTTGTTATACTTGGCTTTGTATAAATTTTGGTAAGCTACTTTCTTTACGGGAAGCGCTGTCGAAATTTCTAAAAATCAAAGGAGTTAGTCAATTTTTGACTTGTTAAAGTTCGAGTTGTCTTTTCTTTATATCGGACATAGTAAAAATTTGGAAAGCCTCCTTTTCTAAAGGGAGTGTTGTCCAAATTTTTACTAATTCAGGGAATTAGACAAAATTGGACTTTGAGAAGTCAAAGTTATTCTCAAATTTTGAACTTAGCTTTGTATAAATTTTGGAATCGCACTTTTCTGAATGGAGTGTTGCTGAAATTTCTGTAGAACTAAGGAGTTAGTTGAATTTTGTCTTAATTAAACTCAAGATTGTCTTTTGAGTTCAAATCTGGTTTAGTATAAATCTGGGAAGTCTCTCTTTCTAAAGGGAGTGCCGCCCAAATTTTTACTAATTCAAAGAGTTAGACAAAATTTGACTTTCCAAAGTTAAAGATTATTACTGCTTTTCATATTTGAGCTTATATAAATTCTGGAAAGACACATTTCGTACGGGAAGTGCTGCCGAAATTTTCTTAGTTCAGAGGAGTTAGGTTGTATTTTGACAGGTGGCGATTCTGGTAATCCACCCTAAATAGGGGAGATTCTGTGATGAGTTTGCCTTTCTTTGGGCATTTGCTTAGAGCTAGGCTTAGATGTAATCAACTAGGATGATTTGGGTGAGATTGTGATATAGAGGTTGTTCTCTTTCGACTTATAGGTTTAGCCCGGGGCATTGACCTGTCTTGTGTTACAGACCATCTTGATCGATCCAATTCAGGATTTGGACTAGATTCAGCTTGATCCCTTGGGGATCATCTTCTTTTATCACTGATAATAGGTCGGTTGCCGATTGGTCGGTTTACGATTCAATTCCAATTCACTCCTGCCACTCAACCTAAAGGCTTTAGCCTCGTGGTTTATCTGTTTTGTTGTGTTTTTACCCGGACTTTATTGAATGGCTATTTAACAAAGATACTGAGTATTTTTATTGCGGGAAAGTTGCATTGAGGTTGAGGTTTGCATGGTTAAAGCAAGGGGTATGAGAGCAGAGAATAGTTGAAGTTGAGCCCGTGTAGTGCATGGACTTTCTAGTTGAATCTTTGATGTGATTGCAGGTATGCTTGGTGATTCGGACTCGGGATTTAATTGTCTGCGCTCACATACATATATATATATGACTGAGAGGAGTCCCACTGTAACTGTGAGAAGTGATTGTCCTATATTAATAACCCTCTGTATATATGTGTATATATATGACTTGAGTGTTTCGTGCGGCCTATTGTGAGCTCGCGTAAGGGTTAAACAAATTATGTATTTGAGAGAAAAGTGAGATCCCCGTTTATCGTTTGCTCTTAAAGATTTTATGGTTGGACGTTGTAGTCCGTGGCAGTCGTCAAAGTTAAACCCCTTGACTTATATCCAGGCCTGGAGTAGGGTTCATCTCCAGGGCAGTAAGAAACGACTGCCACCACAGGTATGGACCTGTGTACCACCCATTCTGCACAGAGTGCAGAAGAGGGTGTGTGGTCTTTAACCGCGCTTGACGGTTGTCCAACGTCGAGAGATTAACCCTCAAGTCGCGTGTCAGCCGACACTTGAGTGTCGAGTGCGACCCTCGAGATTAACGAGGACTGCATGAGTATGGGTACTACATGGTACGCCATTATTGCGACTGCTTGCGTACGCTTGCATTGCGAGTCGATATGAGTTAGCCCTGCGTCCGTGCGGTTTTATACTAAGTCTCGCGCGCGACGCCTATTCGATTTCCACATTGGAAAGTTATGGGTTGGCTACCGAGGGGCTAGGAGCGTTGCCGTGTTGTTTGTGCTGTGTCGTTTCGTATGTGTGCGTGTGTGTGTTTTATTTTTGTGTTCGTAAAGTGGTGTGCACGTGGTGTGTGGGATGTGTCCTAGTCGACCGACGACGATCCGCGCTTGGGACCTTAGCCCCCCAAGATGTCGCTTCGTGTGCGGGTCCGATAGGCGTATTACAACGCGTACCCCCTATGCTACAGTGAACGAGAAACGCCCTCGGCTGGTCCACCTCTACGATTGCAACTGATTAGTTTTCGTATTGTGGACTGGTAGCTCGGCGGGGATACGCCCACCGAAGGGAGGTGACAACTCCCGTAAGGTGGAGGTAAGTCGTGCCTCGCGTAGGCCCTATCCTGTCGTAGGGGCTCGCGAGAGGTATGGCTGGCGCACTCGGCCGGAGCGGTTTGTGGAAGCTCCATGTATATTCGAGACGAAGGATTTAAACTAACTCCTGCGTGACGCGGCCGGGAGGGTCCCGCGCTGCCCTGGTGCGGTGCCAGACCGATGCGCGCGACAGCGACCCCGACTGGTTGCACATGGCTTCCACTCTGCTGACCCTGTGCTCCTTCTAGAAACCTTAACCTCATAGCGGTCTCCATCTCACTCCAAGTCCGCGACTTTAGTATAAAGGTATATTCCTCGCTCAACTCTTCGCAGACGAACAGCGGCAGCATGCTCCACATTGCTTTCTCATCCCACATCTTCGCGAGGGTAAAGTCTTTATAGTCGTGCAGAAAGTCGAAAAAACTTTTCCCTTGAAACAACAAAACTCGAAGGTCTGGGGGCATTGCGTCTTGTACTGACTCGCGCAGGAATACTTTAGTGAGGCACGTACTTCTCCAAAGTAGGACCTTGGCGAAACCACTTTCTTTAGCCATGATGTCGATGTTGGCCTGATATGCATAGCAAACCAAAGCTTATCAGACCGCTTCTCAAAAAGAATTTACAACAGATGATCGCAATATAACTCTATATTTTAGTCACTTTGCTCTAACATTAGAGAGACTCATAAACAATATATGCCTCACGTAGGCAGAATTTTCAGAGTTAATCATGGGCAGATATCAATCATTGCTACAAATGTCATTGACCCTCCTACTCTTACTACATAGTAAGACGGCCATAAACAAGCCTGCGAGATAAGCACTTAGCAGAGTATTCGGGCACTCTTTATCGGCCTGGTACTACTCGAAATTCGTCCCAATCTTGAGCTCTCTCATCTGGGTCATTGGAACTAGCGTAAGCGTCAACCACATTGACCATATTCCTAAACCCAGGACCGGGGGGTAAAAATCTTAAGTCTAAGTACAGACCATAGATCATTTCACATGTATAACGCCCATATCCCCACTCTCGCGCTCTGCAGGCAGCTTCTGTTGCAACTTCTACCCTTTGCATGTCCTCCAAAACACTTCTCTACGAGAAAATCTGGCATAACAACTCTCAACGGGGCTGAAGGAAGTACAAACTCTTCAGCATGCTTGACCTCTACATGAGTCACCACCTCCTCCTCTCCCTTATGGTCTCTTTCTCTTGCCCATTTCGTTGCAGCTCCCTCAGCTACCCTCAAGGGTCTAGTAAGCATACTCCCGTGCCCCAATGCTAGCTCAATCTCATGTCTGACCCAAAACGACGACGAAACGTACAAAGTCACCCTTACGATAGCACACTCCTGATCGTCATTGAACCCAGACTCAACCCAGGCGAAGATACCCATATCCATCTGCACGCCCTACCAAGAAGAAATATATTCCCCCTCCCTAACTCATCTTGGCAAGGACATCTCGAGTCCTCCTTCCCTTTCAACTGGCAAGACCATATTGGGATCTTCCCTAGCATAAGGCATCCTGAGTTGCCTTAGCTCCGTCTGGGTTCTGCCCATCACAGACAAACGTCCAACATACGCCTTCCATCATCATGCTGGCATCGACTCCTACGTTCTCAACTACTAAAGCCTTAGCCTCAAGTAATATTTCACTAAGTTCATCCTTTCCAGTATTTATGACCATCCAACTTAGAAAAACTTATAGTGGTAAATTATCATAATAATCGTTCATTCACAGATATCAAAAATATTTTATAATAATAATAACTATTGAAAAATGATATATCACATTTTAGTAATTGACAAAAATAATACTCGTAAAAATTAAATGCATCATACTCAGGCCAGTCAATCACTAGAAACATATACAATTATCGCATAATGATAAGCTTATATCATCAGGTATATCATATCATATATATGTCATGACTAAAGATGGAAGTGCCAACCAATAGCATTCTTAGACATAATAATAACAAGAATATCACACTTTTACTCCCCAACTTTGATAGAAGTATACTCTGGCGAAGGGCAGTGTAATCCTTTTTTTAGAATGGATAGCATCTTTAAGTCCCTGAGTCCCGCTCAAGGATTAAGCGTCACTGTTGTTCCCTCCGATTCTAGCATTCGTTCCTCGCAGACCCTTGTCGATAAGGTAGGTAACCTCACCATACACGCTTTGGGGTGCCCCGTCCCGTGCTGGTGAACCCACTTGTCACAAAGAAAGTTGGGGATTCACCCCCTACCTTCCTGCGACACGTAGCAGTTGCTTCCCTCATAGACCAAGTCTAACAAGGCCCAAATACTTTCCTCCTTTTCAGTAGTTGTGTGGTTATTTTATCACAGTAGATACAATAACAACACCCCACTATGGACCAGGAACATAGTTCCGGCGTGGGTCTCACTACTACTTACAAGACAATCTATAACTTCTTTAAAATCATCATTCAGAGGAACAATAACATAGGATTGCAACCTTCCTAGGGGTAGACTCTACATATTGACCACTCCATGAGACAAATCCTTATCCAACGAAGTGGTCACTCCATTCACCTCTGAATCCGCATCAGACGTGGATTCTGCGCAAGGCCCCTACCCCTTTCTTGAAGAGCAACCCAAATACATAGACTCAACAACCAACCATAAATCAATATTTGGACTTTGAGACACTCATATAAATCCTTGTAAAAAGATAGGACCAAACATGTGTTTCAGATAAATAACCTATGTGAATATCATAAAAAAATGATAGTCATCAAGCAAAACATCATCAAGTATATTGCCCCACATAGATAAACATAAAACAAGCTTATTCACAATAAAACCTGGCATATATGAATAAATTTAACATATAACTCAAAAGAAAGCCCATGAGAAAAATAGCCTCAAGTCCTTAGTTCAAATTCCATATAGATTCAAGTGAATGGTGCAAACCTGAAAAGGTACAAGTGGAGGTTTAACATTACCTACATCCCATCGTCCTAGCGAAAGTTAACGGGATGACCTAATTGTTAGCCCCTTTACTGTCACTCTTACTGCCTCTAGGGTCAGATACCACTTTTGTAGAGAGGGCGTCATGCAGATCTACTATCTTTCATGATTATATAGATTGATCCACCACTTAGAGCACAGACTCAAACACCTCAGTCCATACTCATAATATCTTTCAGCTTTCCTTAACCTACCTCTCCTCGAAGTGCCCCAACGACTTATAACCTGACACCTAGGAGAGGATCTATACTTCCAATTCTTGACAGAGGAATGTCATCTCACTCATCCTTAGCCTCCAACGACTCAGATGACTCTTATGGTAATCAAAAAAAAAAAAAGGTACCTCATAGGGCGAACTCTCACAATAACCATGCTTAGACTTAGTCATATCAGGTAGGCAAAACATCATCCAAATCTGTCGGCCATCTGATCAGAAGGGTTATCAATTCCAATTATCATTATGCAAGTCAGCGCTCTTGAACACATAATCAAAACACTTATCACTCTTGAGCCACTCACACCTCGTTAATCAAAACCCAGTCGTCTCGATAAAAACCAAGTCACACAATCAACCCTCACTTCATGCTTTATCTAACATCGTTTGTAACCAACCGTTCTCTCTATACCAATCAATAAGCAGAAGTGGTTATCTCGCCTGGATCATCAGCCTACCTCAAATCTAGGCTCAATCCTTAAGGATCTCACAATCATACGACATTTCCAACAATAGTCAAGACATCACTCAATTGCTCATATAGTCCTAACAAAAACTTCTCATTTTTGCCTATTTTCTCACTTCCAATACCCGGATGTCGTTCCACCAGGGACAACGGTAGGCAACCGTTATCTCCGGCAACGGCGCCACCTGTCGAGCGCATCGGCCCGGCACCGCACGGGGCAGCGCAAGACCCTCCCGGCCGCGTCACGCGGGAGTTGTTTTAAATCCTGTGTTGCAAACATACATAGAGTTTTCGCAAGCCGCTCCGGCCGAGTGCGCCAGCCATACCTCTCGCGAGCCCCTACGACAGGATAGGGCCTACGCGAGGCACGACTTACATCCACCTTACAGGAACTGTCACCTCCCTTCGGTGGGCGTATCCCCGCCGAGTTACTAGTCCACAGTACGAAAGTTGATCAACTCCAATCGCAGAGGTGGACCAGCCGAGGGCGTTTCTCATTCGCTATAGCATAGGGGGTACGAGCGGTAATACGCCTACGTCGGACCCGTACGTGAACCGACATCTTGGGGGGCTGATGTCCCAAGCGCGGCTCGTCGTCGGTCGACTAGGACGCATCCCACACACCACGCACACACCACTTTACGAACACAAAAAAATAAAATATACACACACACACACAAAATGACATAACACAACCAACGCGACAACGCTCCTAGCCCCTCGGTAGCCATCCCATAACTTTCCGATGCGGAAATCGGATAGGCGTCGTGCGCGAGACTTAGTATAAAACCGCGCGGACGCAGGGCTAACTCATATCGACTCGCAATGCAGGCCAAGCAGTCGTAATGATGGCGTACTATGTAGTACTCATACTCACTCGATCCTCTTTAATCTTGAGGGTCGCGTTCGACACTCAGGTGTCGGTTGACACGCGCCTTGAGGGTTAATCTCTCGACGCTGGACAACCGCCATACGTGGTTGAAGACCACACACCCTCTTTTGCACCCTCTGCAGAGTGGGTGGTACACAGGTTCATACTTATGGTGACAATCGTTTCTTACTGTCGTGGAGATGAGCCCCGCTCCAGGCCTAGACAGATGTCAAGGGGTTTGATTTTGACGGCTGCCACGGACTACAACGTCCAACCATAGAAATTTAAAAAGCAAAGAATAACAGAGGGTCTTCCTTCTCTCTCAACCCATAATCTAGTTAACCCTTGCGCACGATCACTGTAAGTCGCGTGCCTACCTAAGGCACATATAAATATATACATAGGGTTTATTTATATAGGATGATCACTTCTCACAGTCACAGTGGGACTCCTCTCAGCCATATATGTATGTAATCGCAGACAATCACATCCAGAGTCCGAACCACAAACATAGCTGCAATCACATCAAAGATTCAACAAAAATCCACGCACTACAAGGGGTCAACTTCAACCATTCTCTATGCTCATACCCCTTGCTTTAGCCATACAGACCTCAATCGTGTGCAACTCCCCAAAATAAATACTCAGAACTTTTGTTAAATGACCATTCAATAAAATCCGGGTGAAAACACAATGAAACAATTCAAACCACAGGGCTAAAGCCTTTAGGTTGAGTGGCAAGAGTGGATTGAAGTTGAATCGCAAACCGACGAATCGGCAACCGACCTGTTATCTGTGATAACAGAAGATGATCCTCGTCGGATCAAGCTGAATTTAGCCCAAATCCTGAATCACACGGTCAAGAGGACCTGTAACACAAGACAGGTCAATGCCCCAGGCTAAACCTATAAGTCCATGGAGAACAATCTCCATATCATGATCTAACCCAAATCGGCCTAGTTAACTATATCTAAGACTACCTCTAAGCAAGTGCCCAAAGAAAGGTAGACTCATGATAAAATCTCCCCTATTCAGAGCGGACTACCAGAATCGCCACCTGTTAAAATATCGCCACCTGTTAAAATATAATCTATCTCCTTTAGACTAAGAAAATTTCGGCAGTGTTTCCCGTAGGAAAAGTGTCTTTCCAGAAATTATATAAGTCCAAATATGAAACCAGAAATAATCTCTAACTCTTAAAAGTTAAATTTTATCTAACTCCCTGAATTAGTAGAAATTTGGACAGCACTCCCTTTAGAAAGGGAGACTTCCCAGATTTATACTGAGTTAGATATGAACTCAAAAGACAACTTGAGTTCAACTTAGACAAGATTTAACTAACCCCTTAGTTTTGCAGAAATTTCGGCAGCACTGCCTTAAGAAAAGTACTTTCCCAAAATTGATATAAAGCTAAGTCCATAATTTGAGAATAACTTTGACTTCTCAAAGTCCAATTTTGTCTAACTCCTTGAATTAGCAAAACTTTGGGCAGCACTCCCTTTAGAGAAGGAGACTTTCCAGATTTTTACGAGGTCATATATAACGAAAAGACGAGTTGAACTTTGACAAGTCAAAAATTGACCAACTCCGTGGATTTGTAGAAATTTCGGCATCGCTTCCCGTAGAGGAAGTAGCTTGCCAAAATTTATACAAAGCCAGTATAAAAATTGATCCCAGAAAATACACAAAACAGAGGCCAAAATTACTTCTCTCTTCTTTGGGCATATGACTAGACCATTCTAGTCGCCCTGAACTGTTTAAATAGCCAGGTTATATATAATTGTTTGCACTTAGTCTTCTAAGGCTGCATAGGACTGAGCTAACTTAAGTTCAGCCTGCCCCAACTTACCACCGGTTATATTCTTAATTGTACTCTCTTTAGGTTGTGATAGGCTATAGTCAGACCACCTAAACTTATAGAACGGTCTGACTAGTTTCTTCTTAAATAGAATAATAATAGAGTATAACCAAATTGTAACCATTGGGTTCTAGCATGTGCGAGGCTTGAGTCAGACCACCTGAACTTACAGAACAGTCTAACTCTCTACCTGATTTGTTTCTCCCTGATCCATTATGTGTGTGGCATTGGGCTAGATCACCTGAACTTACAAAACGATCTGCCCTTTGTCAAGTTATTTTCCTCATAATAAAAACAGGAAGAGGTTGAGCCACCTAACTCATAGAACAGCTTAGACCTCCTTGTTCAGAACAAAATAAACATGGGAAAACCCAAAATAATCAAGGCGACCAAGACACCTGAACTTACAGAATGCACTTGGTCCCTAAAAAGTCAACCACATTCAGCCCTCTCAAGTCAGAGCAGTCAGGCCACCTAAACTTATAGAACAGCCTGATCCTCAATGCAAAACCACATCACTGGGTCTCTCCAGCCTCAAGAGCAATCAGACCCCCTAAACTTATAGAAGGGCATGACGCTCCGATCAAAACCAAAATAAACAAAGCACTGGGTATCCCCAAACTTATTGGGAATTCCCAGCCTTAATGACCCAGTCAACCCAAATGCAAATCAACCCCCCATCCTGCCTTTCCCATGTGCAATTCCTTTTAACAATCTGATTTTATACAACCAATAAGATTGAAACTTGAATTTGAGCAGACATTCCTTTACTTAGTTTGATTCAGCGTCCTGAAAGTCAAACAATAGTCAAAGTAAGGCTGCACACCATATACTCAGTCAGAGATGCAATGAGAAATACAGATAGGGGTTATAACAGGGTTTATAGAGGGAAAACAAAAGGTTACCTGTCAGTTCCCTGCCTCCAGAACTCCTCCTTAGTTCCGGCAAAGCTTCCGCAATCGGTGGGGCGAACCTCCCACAGAGGCCTTGGCGCGGATTACGGGTTGCAATCCCGCCTGCCGCCTTCCCCTCAGAACCAACAGACTAGACTTAGAGTAAGAAGGGCAGAAGGAGAAGGTTTTTAGACTCTCAGATCCAAGAAGGTTGCTCTTAGACTCGCAGGAGAGGGCCTTGTTATCTTCATGCGCCCGAGGACCCCGCAATGATGGCGAGAACGCACAACCGCTGGTCAAACTGAAGTCCATTGCCAATGGTTGTCTCCCTGATAACCTTCCAACTCGCAGCAGTAAACTCCCTTGCGTAAAGTCTGATTACCCCTAAACCCATGATGTTGTTACCCAGACCAAACGGTCGTTACGCAGCTCGGAAGAGTTACGATCAAGTAGAGCACACCCCTTCGCCCCGTGCTCTACTTCAGAATACGAGTGGCAACTCTGATCAGGGAGTAGCAATAATCGTGCTGGCCACTACCAATTCGGTAGTAAGATTCCTTAGCCAAAACCCTGTAGAACACGGCCATAAAGCTGCTGTTGCACCCGGTTGCCTATTTTTCATGAACAACTATAGTTTCAACAACTCAATCGCGGCACATCTTCGAATACACCATCCATTAATGGCTGCTCCAAGGAAACCTTAGTCAGACAGCCTGCGTTTAGACAAACGACCGTACTCCCCTCCCCATAGAACCAAAAGTGACTCTCGATCTGTCATCTTTACTGGACAATTCACTCCCCCAACTAGGGTCGGCCATGCACCACCGCTCTTGCCCCTGCTACTTGAGTGTTTTCCCACTGCAACTTCCAGCGTCACAGTCCTAAGGCAAGTACCAGTCTGCTCAGATCATCTGATTAACAACGACCCCTGCGGCTCACACATACTTAAGCCAACCAACATTCAAACAAACACACGGACCGGTATGAGCGTACGTATGCAGTCTTAAGGCTCTGCTGGGTACCGAAACCCCGACAAGAACTCTGAAATTAGTTGTGTGCCTCAGTCCATGCTTGGCCGACCACCACAAGCGCCGCAACACCTCGGAACGGGTGCGGTAGAGAACAACGATAGCGTACCGTATGCCGTACCCGTTACTTAGCTGCAAAAAGTTTGCTCACCCTCTCTCTTGATTACATCCATCGTTGCATTCGACGTACCTCATTTAGTCGTTTGCACTAGACAAAAAACCGTGGTGAAACCTGGCACTCCGGCCATGCTTCACTTCTTCGCTCGGCCTGTTCTGCACGGCACAGGTGGGCAGATACACAGCAATTGCAACCTAGTCCGACCAGCATCTGATGACTGCGCCCGCTACTCCCCTGGCTATACCAGGGGAACTGAATCTCCCGTCGGGTCGTAGTTAGGTGCACCGCTCTCCAACTATGCACAGGGCGGATAGAGAGTGGCTACTTCCGTCGACGATCGAAGCATCAATCAAAAGGTAAGTCTCCAAATCCATTTGCCCGTCGGCCGTAACCCCCGTAGATGCGACGAACAAAGATGAATGGGCCTCCCGCTGGAGCATAGCCAGATGCACTTTGTCGTGCATATGTACGGGGAGGGGAGAGAGTGTTCTCCATCAATAGACGGAGCGACGCACTAGGTGACAGGTAAGTTCCCAGCTCAGCTGCCAGCTTGCAACATCCCCCCCACGAAAATGCCTGGGAAACTCAAATGAATCTTCCGCTAAAACTCGGAAGTATTCATTGTATTTTTGCGAAACATTTTTCCTCTTAGGCACAGTCTACTTCCCGACTAACTTTTCTCTCACTAACCTATTGCCAAAACTAACACTACCATCGAAATCGCCCCGGCCGCAAACCTCTATTCTAACCTTTAGCCCACTTGATTCCATCAAGAATCGAGTGGTACCTCGATTTCTCCTTCCCGTCGTTCCTCTCCCCCGCCATAGCTCGGCGCCCTACCTTTTCATCTACTAACTGTCTTCCGAATCCAACTTCGGATCCGGGGTCGCCCACCCCGAGAACCCCTGATTCAGGTCCTCCCCCGGCCGATTCCGTCCAAAAATGAGTGGGTTACACACTCCTCCACTCTTCTTCCGCCCCGTTCCACCATAGCCCCGCGCGACGCTTTTCTCACTAACTTCCTATTCTACTAACTCTCGTGCATGTCTAACATTCCCGGTGGATTCGCCACGTTAAAAATCCCCTACTTAGCCTCCTTCCTCACAGGAATCGCCCTCCACATGAGTAAGCACTTACTCTCTTCCTTCTCCACCATCCCTCCTCTTATCCGCTCGGCCTTCTATTCTGCGACTGCATCTTGGCGCAAATCCGGGCCAGGTTCAGCCACTCTCTTATGCTGTTCGTCCCAGCCCTCTCTCCACCAGTATCCTTCAGGGGCTTTAAGCAGCCTTTCCTCGCTTCACGGGCCAGTGCTACGCCCACTTCCCTGCTCGGCGCCTTCACTTCATCACTGCCCGACCTGTTCCATTGCCCGCATGCTTCGGCCTTGCTTCTCGTCCACATTCATTCTCCTTATTCCTACTCCCTCTTAACTCCACCGCCAAACGAATGAGCTCTGTTTTTCCCACTGCGCCCTGGTCGTCCCTCTCACCTCCGCCATACTAGCCTCCCTCTCTACTCCGCCATCCCAACTCCGAAAGCACCGGGCTCAACTTCGCGTCCGGGTTCTTTCGCTCCCCGTCACCAACTTCATCCCCGTCGACCTCCTTCGTGCCGACTCAGCGCCTGACAACAGCTTGTTCTTTAGTCGCATGGGCTGTTTAGCAGCTCCGACTCTCTGCCACGGCAAATTCGAAAGAGTCGTGCTACGTGACGACTCGATTAGTCTTTCGCCCCTGTACTACACGGCGACTGGAGCGCCGCAGTACCGCCGTGGGTTTCTACAACGGGGCCCCTCTCTGCAGCAGTCTGCCCAAGCGGGACTCGCTACCGCCTCGGACTTTCACCAGCCAGCCCTCATGCGGACAGCCGACCACGGCGCGACATGCTGCAAAGCTTATTGCAGGCCTTCGTGGACTGAGCCCGACGCGGCTCTCGGCGGTAATAGCAAGTATTCAAGTGAGAACTTTGGAGGCCGAAGTGAAGAGGGGTCCTGTGTAGGTTAGCCGACCACCTGCGGCTTCTGCGTGGTGCCTTATGAACCCATGCGGTCCATCGGGCCCCATAAGCATACTCACACTCACTTTTCTTAACAGATTCTCAGTTGGCGGACAGTGCACCCGCGGCAAGCCTCGCCACCCACCGGCCGCAGCCCCACAGTCCCATTCGGCATGTCTTCTTCAATTCCCTTCCATTTTAGATTATTGACGCCCTCCAAGTAGGAAGCGAGGGAGGCCGCGACTGCGGACCTCGCCACTCTTTACCCGTTTGACCTCTTCGGTCCGTCCCTCAAGACGGGCGGGTCAGGGGAATTCCGCCAACCCCCGACACGCCGGAACCCGGACGGCCTCGCCAAGGGAGGCGCGCACTCGAGATCCCCGACCGCCGTGGCGGCCTCTAAATCCAACGTTGCGTCTACATCAATGGACGCCGGAGCATAAAGATAACGATGATAAACACTTGGAAAAAGTTTTAATCGTCAGAACACGTCGAACTTTGGAAAAATGAACCGCTAGTACCGTTCCGACGCCACCACCAGCAACACCAAGGGGGATAGCCCCATCGGGCCCTCAACCCCTCGGTCCCTTCGCGCTACTCTGATACCCCAGAGTCATCGCCGCTCAGTCTCGATCCCGGAGTCTCCCTGATAAAAGTCTGACGCTGTAACCAACAGTGCTAGGCCCAAGTCTCGGTTTAGTTTCGACGGATACCAAAATAAACAGATACTGCGAGGTGCGCGGACTTACTGAAACGTTTCAAACCCTCACATCGGCCTATCAACAGAACTCATGACCATCAACCGTCCTCGTCCACCACGCAATTATACCGAGCCATGCCACCGTCGGCGTCGCCCTCCGTACGTACGCAAAAGTCATAGGCAGGCATCAATCAAGAGACGGAATCCTTTTAATCCTAACTTAATCAGAAAATAAAAATTACAGTCGACGATCACGTCGACTCTTCAATCATCAACAAATAAAAGATCACGGGCGCCCCAATCTGCGCGCCCACCCACTTTTTATTCTAGTCGATCATTCAGTCAACGTAAACCACAAACACAACCGCGCAGCGTGCGGTATACTTAAACTTTTAAACTTATTTTCTGTCGCTTGCAAAAACCAGGGCGGATACCCTTGTAAGGGTATTCGCACCGACACCGTCTCTCTCCCTCTCTCTCGCTTTCTCATGTTCTACATATTTATGGTTATGGAGATAATATTGATCCCTAGTTGCTAACATTTGTAAAATTGTGTTTTTCAATATTTTATGTTTTTTTGTGTTTATTCTTATATTATTCTGCTTATTCTTGAAAACCACCAAGTGAGTATCCTTCAAGATATAGACACGAGATAATGTTTAAAAGCAGTTGAAGTGAGTAAGAAGTTTCAAACCAAAAAAATGTAGGCATAAATGTTATGTGATGTTATAATGTAAATTGTATGAATAATTAGAAAGGAAGAGTGTCGATAGTCAATTAAAAAACAACAATAAACTTAGGTCGTCTTCCAGTAAACAGTATCGAAGGAAAGCAAAACATGCTCGAGAATAATCAAGGTGTGTATGATTGGTCTACATGGAGCGCTGAAACTACTGAGGCGCTTAAGTAAAGCAAATTAAGTGTTATTGGGAGGGGGGGTCACACTACGTGTTTCGAATAAATATTGGAGAAGGAACCAATCCGATAAGAAGGAATAAAGTTGGAATTGATATATAAGATGGTCGAGTATGATCTCTCACATGCATATATGCTATGTGGAGATCTGATTTGGAGACAAGTTGTAGGAGTACCAATGGGTAAGATCATCAACCCGGTCCTAGCCACGGTAACTTGCTCAACAGCAGAAGCAAGATTTTTTCGGTCACTAGGAACAAACAGAAAAGCGGTGTACGGTTGGTGTATGGTAGATGACGTTTCCATTGTGGTAGGATGCTCGCACGAAGCCAAGTCATGGACGAATGCGCAACGGATCGTAGATCTATTTGAGGCATCCTACGATTCTAACATGAAACTGGTCCGAAAGGACGACGGTTCGAACCTTTGGAGTTTCATCGGCGGACAGATGTTTGTTGACAACAATCCGGTACAAGTTCATTTTGGTCAAGATACCAAGAACACAGAAGCGCTGAGAACATCGGGATCTTTGAAGTACCAATCAATGCAAGATTTTGCAAGCTAGTTTGACAAGAGGTCGAAGAAGGAGATTCTCTCAGCTACCCTGAAGAGGTTGTGGTACTCGTCGACTTCTTCAGCACTATGCGTCAGCTCAGTTGCATATGCACTGGTCGAGAGTAACCTCCAGGGCTACCCCCTGGAGGTCTCTCTCGGGGCTTTGACCAAATTGGACAAAGTTACGGGAAACCGTCTAGTTCGGGCCTTTTGGGAACTTTTTCATTTTGTCCTTACGAAAGGACGAGGACCACGAGCGGCGTTCGGACGAACATACGGAAGCAATGATCAGTTCCCCGCGGCTCAGGCTGTAACTACCGAAGGTGGGAACTGGTAGATGAATCCAGACGGACGTAACACCTACGTTTATTTTGGTTTACTGTCTTTTAACTCAATGTTTTGGCTAGTAGCCCCGGATACGGTTACGGCTTTAGCTTTTAGGATTTGCTGTGATTTTATTTTGAGGATCAGACGCAAATTTTTAGAAGTGCGCCTTTATATTTTGGGGCAAGGAACTTCCGCGACTGACACATGGGGACACGAGATTCCTACGAGAGTCAGAATTTTGATTTTGGTACGGAACACTAAGTAGAAGTGCGCTTTTATCTTTTGAGGAAAGGAACTTCCGCGACTGACGCATGGGGACACGAGGTTCGTACGAAGGTCGGGTTTTGATCTTAGTACGAAACACTAGGTGTTTATTTTATTTTATTTACTTTATTTTATTTTACTAAGGGTAACGATAAAAAGCGCGAGGGACAAGGCACGGGTCTCTCTCTTCGACTGAAGCGCTCGTGAAGGGCGTACATTCCTGATGATTCCGTTGCGGACGGATGAAACCGGTAGAAGGACCGCGTTGTCGAGTTTATGCGGGTGATTTTGGCTATGGTGGTGAAGGTTTCGTGGCATGTAGGAAGTGAAACTTTGTTGATGTTTCTTGAAGGTTGAGCTCGTTTTGACGGGTTTGTTCAAAGCTTGACTCTCTTTTCTAAGTCTACATGTTCACGACTCTTTGTGCTACTGTGCCTTCCCGGACAGGCTGTTGCCGCTGTCTGCCACATGCCACTCTCTCTCTCTCTCTCTCTCTCTCTCTCTCTCTCTC
>BFEA01000858.1:185361-198703 GCA_003427395.1 Chara braunii | reverse complement strand
TCTCTCTCTCTCTCTCTCTCTCTCTCTCTCTCTCTTCCTCCATCTTTTTCTCTTACTTAAGTAATCTCACTCTCTTATTTAAGTCGTCGTTCTCTCTCCCTCTCTCACACACACACATTTAAGTCATCTCTTTCTCTCTTATTTAAGTCGTCTTTGTCTCCGTCTCTCTCTCTCTCCCTTTTTTTTCTTTTTTCTTTTTTTAACTTTTTTTTGACAACTATTCATGGAACTGGAAGAAAATTATTTTGATGTATACAAATAAAAGTTGCCTTAGTCGTTTGTTGGTATGGGATCTCATGTTCTACGTATTTATGGTTATGGAGATAATATTGATCCTTAGTTGTTAACATTTGTAAAATTCTGTTTTTCAATATTTTATGTTTTTTTGTGTTTATTCTTATACTGTTCTGCTTATTCTTGAAAACCAACCAAGTGAGTATCCTTCAAGATATAGACACGAGATAATGTTCAAAAGCGGTTGAGATGAGTAAGAAGTTTGAAACCCAAAAAATGTAGGCATAAATGTTTTGTGATGTTATAATGTAAATTTTATGAATAATTAGAAAGGAAGAGTGTCGATAGTCAATTAAAAAACAACAATAAACTTAGGCCGTCTTCCAGTAAACGGTATCGAAGGAAAGCAAAACATGCTCGAGAATAATCAAGGTGTGTATGATTGGTCTAGATGGAGCGCTGAAACTACTGAGGCACTTATGTAAAGCTAATTAAGTGTTATTGGGAGGGGGGGTCACACTAAATATTTCGAATGAATATTGGAGAAGGAACCAATCCGATAAGAAGGAATAAAGCTGGTAATAAATGTAGCATTTTTCCCAAGGCACGCGTGCTATCCGAAATGACTTCCTCTCGCCTAGATCCGTTCCGAAAAGTCTTGTTCTCTTCTCCCTTTGCTCCTATCTCATCAAAGTCGCCCAAACAAAAGAGGAAAAGAAAGGTGAGGCCATCAACGGTTTGCTCGATCTCGATCGCTAAGAATGACTATTCCTGGATCCACGACCTTCGAGGCTGGCTGGGGAGAGATGCATAGACCCATTTATGGGGGTGGTGCAATGTTGTTGTGGTGGAGCCAACGCCTACTTCTGAGATCTGGGCCTCGTGCTCGGGCGAGAAGAATGAGTACTACGAACTACTTCTAAGCAATCAGGGCTCAGAAAGGTCGGCGAAAACATTTTACCTTCTTCAATTTTTTTGTGGACGGATGACTGACTTAGGATACCTAAGGCTGGCCGCAAGTAGGAGTCGCCTCGATTAATGTGGATTGGAGCTAAAATAAGTTTCGATCCCAGTGACAAATTTATTGGAACAGAAAAGTGAGCCCTGCCAGAGAATGACAAAGGGCAAACGTGGACAAACGAGATACGTATGACTCTATCGCTTGGGGCCCTAAAAATACTAAGGGGTGTATATGATCACAAATCGACCATAAGAACTTCATGAGGCATAGCAACAAAATAGGAGGTGTCGTAATTAACCTCAATAGGAGTCCAACGAAGTTTCGATCTCGATTAAACGTTTGCACAAACATGAAAGTGGACCTATACATCTATATTTGCATGAACAAAGAAATTTTGATTTGAATTAACATTAATAAACTCGATAGACGCGCTAAAAATAAAATAAAATGAAATGACTTCTTGTTTTCTTCGATCTTCTATGCTTCGCATTTTGGTTGCATTCTATGTGTTGCACTACGTCTTCTTTGTTTTTCCTCTTTTTTTTTTCTTTTCTATTTGACACTATATTACTCTTTTTCATATAATTATATCTATATAATTATGTTTTGAGGTATGTTATTTTCGTTCCGATTGTCTATATGCATCTTTTCCTCCTATCCATCGTGACGTGCCCATGTACAAATACGTATGTACGTGCCTATTAATATGGCAGAGGACCAAGGTCCACATGACGATTCAACCAATAGTAATCTATCCACTGTTCCAACCTTCTCTTCACCTGCGGATAGGCCCTTGCATGATTCGTGGAAACGTCGCGTAAAACGCCGTCGCCGTTGTGAAAGGGTTGTTAAGGATCCTTTGGCGTCTTCGCCAATAGTATCAGAGTGTACTCGGTGTCCTTCCGTTGTTCAAGGTCAAGTCGGTTTGTCTTCGTTAGATCGCCCTTCTTCCTCATCCAACCATGGATTGGGATTGCGTATACGTTCGGATATTACTCCCAGTCGCTTTGCGAGTGAGATACCGATGTCATCACAACACGAACACCGGAAATGAGGACCACCACTTTCCCAAAGTCGTCGAACCTGAAGGTCTTTACAACAGGTGGTAGGTGCTGCAGGTGAGGGGATTGCTCCCAGGAGAGATAAATGACGGATGATAACTCAAAATGATGACCCTGGTTGTTCTCCCAAAGAACAATGTAGTGATAGGCTGTGTATCTTTTGAACGGAGAACGGGCGGAATTCAACGCCCGAACACCAGTTCAACGGGCCTTGGGACGCCCGTTGAATCGCGTTTAACACGAAAAAGTGGGTGTCGCATCGAATTCCGAAAAACGGAATTCGCGCGTTGGGCCTCGAACACATGGCCCTACGCGCCCAACCACTAAAAACAGGAAAAAAAAAAGAAAAAAAATCGACCCCTATGAACAGGGTGGGGTGACAAAAAGTGCCTCTCCCTCCCGAAAATCAAACTGCAAGAGGGAAAAAAGTTGAGGCCACCCCATACCCCAAATTTGCGAGCAGATGTGTGTGCATATCCTTTTTTTTTTTTTTTTTTTTTAAATGCTCCAATCTATTCGTCCAGGCTCATTTCCGAAGGGCCCCTGCAGATTAGCAAGGACCCCTCTCGGAGCAGAGATGGACATTAGAGTTGTAGACTGCCTGTGTGGGCCGAGAATATATAGTTAGGATTCAAATTCAGGTCTGTGGCACCATGTGCATCACACTTATAAGTCACTAATTCTCTGTTTTTTTTTTTTTTTTTCTCATTTTTCTTTTTTCTTAGGAATACATGTAGTGGCCCTGAGGGCCTCTACTCACCACATGCTGAAAGACCTTCCACGATTCAGACCCCAAATTCGGGTCTCAGGGTCAGAGGCCCTGACCAAAAAAGGGTCTAGTTAGTAAATTTCAGAAAGGTCATACTCGGGTACCTTAGCAGTCCAGTCCAACAGGCAATGCCACCCAACAAACAATCACATCTTAGGGGCAAAAATCACGTTTTATGATGAAAAGTCATATTGAAGAGTCACATCCCACGAGTAAAGTGCAGTTCCACATGCTAGAGCGGTGTCCTGGTGGCAGGAGTCACAGTCCACAGTCAAAATCATTTGCCAAAATCGAAAAGTCATGACTCAAAGGCCCAAGCAGCATAAATTTGTAAAGGTTTCAGGCTTGACATTTAAAAGCAGACAGGTCGTGGGCCTCTACTTTTTTTTTTTGAAAGCCCAGGGTGTTGTAGAGGCCAATGACCAAATTCGCGGTGATTGCTGGTAGCAGCAGCCAATGGTTGTCCCGACAGGATAGGCCACCTACCCTACCCATCCCCACCTTAATACTCACAGCGCACCCCCTGTCCCTATTATCCTACCTTAGTGTGACCAGCACTCAAGACCATCACCCTACCAGTATTGAGGGCAACTTGGACCAGACAGCAGTGACAAGCACCAGGGCTGAGCCAACCTCCCAGCCTTAATGGAAGCGGAAGCGGACAAACCTTGTCGTACGGGAACTTCGGACGCCAAGCTCACGCAATCTTCTACAAGACCAATTCAGGGAGTCTACCCAGCAGGATTACCTAAGCAAGTTAGGTCAAAGCCCGCGGACACATCCTATCGTCCTTCCCCTAGCTTACCCAAGGCTAGGCGGAACTCAGACTAGCCAGAGCGACTTATATCCCTATTCTACCCTAGAGCTAAGCCATGCATGCGTAGACCCCGTCATGCACATTTGGTGAGTACTGCAGCCAAACCCTGAGAAATCTGCCAAACACTCATTTCATTTTTTGTTTTTGTTTTTTCATCGTGTGTTTATGTTTTTTATTTTAAAAATATATTTAAATATCAAAAAATAAAAATAAAAATACAGGGTTGTAGTCCTTAAAACAACCTACAACCCTATTTTTCAAATTTTGTTTTGGACAATTTTTAGCCCAGGGAAAAAATCATCGCAGACCCCGATTCGCGTCCAACGCGCGTTTGAACGGGAGTTCAACGTGAATTCAACGCGCGTTGAATTTTTCAACATGGAACCCGCGTTGAATTCAAAATCGGACACACAGGTGATAAGGCTCTCTATCTTTTTGACGAGCGATTCCATCGATGAATGATTTCACAAATCCTGTGTTTTTCAAAAGAACGAATCAAGGAAATAATAATGTTTGTACGAATCGCACTAGTTGTCATGAAAATCTTTCTATGACCTTGCAAAGTGAACGTCCACTTTAAATTCGTACGGATGTTGCAATAAATGCAGATTCCATTTTGATAGTCGAAAGGTCGGTTTTACTCGATGATTTTCCCTTGCACTCAGCACATGTGCACAATTGTTCATCGTCGACATTGACTGCTGATACCCGACAAAAATATGTGGAGAGCAACCTTTCTCCCACTTTGACGAATGTTCATACATTCATCTTTTGTTGCCACGGCCCAACTGAATTCGCCAAACACATTGATTAAAAAGTTTATTGGATCTCATAATCAATGAAGAATATTATTATCATGGAAACCAATTCGTTCAAGGCGCAACAGACGGTACCGTATGTTGTTGATTCGACGACTGCGTGCCAATAAAGTCGTGCGTCGTTTGGAACTTGGATCGTTGTCGTCGATGCCTCACTGTGTGTCATCGGGTTATGATGGAAGTGCAATAGGTATTGAAAGTACTGTAGAGGCTGGTGGAGAAAGGGAATAAATCGATAGAATGAATGTGAATGAACCATGTTCTACGTTGCGTATAATTTCAAAACGAATGAAAAGTCAGGGAAGACGACCAAACTTGATGTTAAACGCATGTGTGCATTGAAAGTTGGGGTTAAGAATCATAGGAGGAAAGAAGATGTGCGTGCTCATGAAGATTTTGTGCAGGGTGTGAGGCGAAGTTTGTTCGCTGTGAATATCCTTCAAGAGATTTGAGCGAGTGCCTCAGCGCAATCGAGTGCATCTTCTCCTGCGAGACAATCACGGAGTCAATCTTCTCGGGCGAGGCACTCACGGAGTCTGTCATCGCGAGCGAGACAATTGCAGAATCCATCTGTGAGGAATCGAAAATTCAGTGAATAATCACGAGGACAGTGAGTCAAATAGTCGCGAGGAAGAAATGAATGATTCGCATGATGTTCCGGCTCCTGATCTTAATGCACTGCCATCAGCACCCGTGACAACAACGTGTGCGGCGGTTGAGAACTTTGTAGCGATTTTTGGGAATGCTAACATTGTTGAACCGTTCAGCATTGGCGGTTGAGATTCGTGTAAGCATTGTGGTGCTAATTGTGGCATCATGAAAGAAAATGGACAAAGATGTGTTGCCGAAAAGGTACAAAACGTTGTCCTTTATGGGAATGGTCTTACGAAGGCTCCCCCGAGCATGAGATTCTTTCCCTTTGGACGTCTCAAACTTTCGACGGTCGATTCCTTCGAAACAATGCGGGGATAATTAATAATAGTCCATTCCTCGCATCCTCGTGGTTGAAGCAGCCGAGCGACGATGTTCGTGGATTCTAGGGCCAACTTAGAGTTCAAGGTCCAATCTTTCATCGTGTCCGTGCATTGGCTGTGGGGGAAGGGGAACGTCCTCAGTTTGCACAACTATACTTGCACGATCCTCAACATTTGGACGATGTGATTGAGCAAAGGGTAGATTTCTTTAACTTACCTGCACGTACATCCGATGCCGAACTTGATCGAACGAAACACATATTGAGAAGGTTTCACGAATTGCTACAAAAATGTAACAATTACGTGAAGGACTTTATGACGGTTGTTGACCTTCCGCCGGAAACGTCGAATGGGAGGAAGTTTGTCATAAATCCGAATGCCATGCCTGATGAGGAACATGCAAGGGGTTATAACCGTCTTATGGGCTTACATGAGGTGTGTGTTCTGATGACCAATGAACTTCTTCCTCGTGAGCTTGAGATTCGTTTGCGTGCTCCTCTTCCGGGTGACCAGCAGACCGTGGTGGTTCCGGAATGTTCTCGACCGCACTTACTTTTCCCGGAGGGAATTAATAGTTGGTCTGTCCGACATGCCTCGGAAGCTGGATGGCTGTCAGGACTTAGTGTCAAGGAGTATTACGCATTTCTACTTCACGAATGCGATTGTGAAAGACCTTGCCTCCTTAATGCAGCACGTCTCTTCCATGAGTTTTGTTGTGTGGCGTACGCTAAAGTTGAATCCCTCTGCTTAAAATGGGTGAGATTCCACAAAAAAGAATTGCGCTCAGAGTATTATTAGGATTTACGAGACACTGTACAACAAAATCAACGTGGTGAGGGTGTTGGGACAAAAATGGTTTTACCGTCAATGTTTACTGGGGGTCTTGATATATGAGTGAAATATATCACAAAAGCATGACAATTGTGAGGCGATTCGAAAAACCGGATCTTTTTATTACTATGACATGCAACACGAACTGACCGGAAATCAAAAAAACCCTGTTGCCAAGTCAATGTCCTAAACGACAGGCCGGATCTTCTTGCAGGAGTGTTCAAAGGTTATCTTGCACAGCTGATTGATGAGATAAAAAACAAACGGATCTTTGGTAGGGGGAGTGGAATGTTGTATGTGGTGGAGTTTCAAAAAAGGGGTATACCACACACACATATATTGGTTATCCTGCATCCGGATGATAAAATTCGGGATGCGGATGTTGTTGAGAATGTGGCGTATGCCGAGATTCCTTTGGAAGGGGAATTAAGAGAAAGGGTAGCCAAGTTCATGTTGTACGGGATTTGCGGTGCGGAGAAATGCGACGCTTCGTGTACGGAGGACGGAGAATTCACAAAAGGGTTTCCGAAAGATTTCATTTCAACAACAACATTCAAAGACGAACAAACGTACCCTTCATATAGGAGAAGGAAACCAAGTGACAGTGGTTTTACGATTGTTCAAAATTGTGTCGTTTACGACAATCGGCGTGTGGTCTCGTATAAACCATACTTGCTAATCAGGTTTAATTGTCACTTGAATATTAAATATTGTGCTAATCTGCGTAGCATGGCGACCATGTTCGTACCCCTTCATGTGCGTGCGAATGTGTTCGCGCGAACAACTCGTGAACATGTTCGGGCGAACATAATTGTTTTTCGTAAAAATAAAAAAAAATTCGGTTTTTGATTTTTAACTTATGATTGGCTACAAATTTGAATATGACTCCAAGGCAAAAGTTGCTTGTATTATGATTTCACATAACATGTATTTTTTTCAGATTTTTCTAAGATTTGTTTTTTTTTTTGTTTTTTTTTTTGTTTTTTTTTTTTTCTTTTTTTCGCGTTCGGAGGGTTTTGGGCGCTTGTTCGCGTTCGCCTCCGAATGCGAACACGGTGCTACGTCGGTGCTAATATCAAGGCGTGCAAGTACGTGTATAAGAACGTGTACAAAAGGTGGGATCATGCTATGGTTTACGAACAAGATAACAATGTACCCATTGACGATGTCAAATTATATCAACATATGTGTGTTGAAGGTGCATGCGAAGCATGCTGATGTCTATTTGAGTTCGACCTAGCAGAACAATGGTTTGAAGTCGAAAGGTTGTCCGTGCATATCGAAAACATTCAAAAAGTGCAATTTGAACCTGACTCTGAACATGCCGTTGTTTCGCATGGGCCTCCGAGAATGAAATTGACGGAATGGATAAAACATAACTCTTTGAATGAACGTGTCCCTAAAGAGGAGCTTCCTTTGTACGCAGAAATCGTTAATACTCATGTGTGGGATAACAAACATAAAAAGTGGAACCGAAGAAAGCATGACATTCATCGTGGTCCCTTCAAAAAGATATCTTGGTTGCATCACGTGAGGATCACTGACGGGGAACGAGTTTATCTGCGCATGTTGCTAAACCATAAACATTCTCGTGGGGTGCGCTCTTTTACCGAAATTCGTACAGTGGAAATTGACAGCATGGATGAAACACAATTTTTTGAATGAATGTGTTCCTAAAGAGGATGCAGAAATCTTTAATACTCATGTGTGGGATAACAAACATAAGAAGTGGAACCGAAGCAAGTGTGACCTTCACTGTGGTCCCGTCGAAAAAATATCTCAATTGCATCACATGAGGATGACAGAAGGGGAACGATTTTATCTGCGCATGTTGCTAAACCATAAACATTCTCGTGGGCTGCGCTCTTTTGCCGAAATTCGTACAGTAGACGGAGTCGAATACGATTTTTTCCGATCCTTGTGTATTCGATTGAGCTTTTTGCAAACAGAGGATGCGATCAATGCATAGACACAGTCGTTGCGCATTACATGCTTGAAAAAGTTCGTAAAATATTTGCTATGGTTCTCGCGTTTGGTTTAGTGAACGATTCGGTCCGTTTCTTCGAACGACATTGGGATACGATGTGTGACGATTTTCATTATCGCGCAAGCAATGAAATTGTTCCACCCGAATATTTTGCAGTCGCAAGTGTTATTCCATCTTGACCGTATTTTACAAGAGTCTGGAAAAAACATTCGTCAGTTCTGCCTTTATTATCCAACACCCGACGGGGAAACGATTGTTGAAAACATAACCAAATATTAAGAGAACAGAACGGTATCCTCAATTGTAAATGACGAGTTGTCGTATGATCCGATTGAAATGCAATGTGAATATGACTTCATTTTCGACGTTTTCGTCCACGTCAACGAGTGTTGGTGGAAAGGGTCGTTCGGGCTGTGCAAGAGAAAAAATTGTTTCGTGCTTTTGTTGATGCACCGGCTGGAACAATTTTTTTTTTGCATTGAAACGATTTTGGCGGGCTTCAGGTCGCGTTCTGCCATTGAACTGATCGTCGTGTCCAGTGATACAGCGGCGAATCTTTTGACGGGGGGTCGAATGTTTAACTCACGATTTCGCTCACCTTTGAAACTTGATAGCACGCGTCCCTTCTTGATCCCGAAATAAAGTGATCTTGCAGAGCTTATCCGCCGTGCCGACTTGATTGTTTGGAACGAGGCTCCGATGAGTAACAAGTTTCACTTGGAAGCTCTTGACATTACGCTTTGGGACCTTTGTAACAATGACGAGGCGTTTGGTGGCAAAATTTTATTTCTAGCTGAGAATTTTAGACAGATTTTGCCCGTTGTGAAACACGGATCACGAACGCAACAAATTGATGCGTCCATGAAAATGTCTCCTTTGTAAAAACTTTTTGAGGTTTATCAACTGACCGAAAATATGTGAATCTTAAGTTTCAGGAATGATGAAATGACATGAATGTATGCCCACTTTTTTATGCGTATTGGGAATGGTGACCATCCTCGTGTTGTTCCTAATGAACTTGTTGCAGTCAGATTGTCATGTGAGATTTGTACGGATAAACCAATTGATGAGTTGATTTCATGGACGTTTGAATATGTGTCCAACCATGTGGGGGATGCAGAGTATTTCTTGCATCGATTAATTTTATGCCCTACTAATGACGATGCCGGTTTTGTTAACAACCGTGTTCTTCGCGACTTCCCGGGGGAGGTGAGTGGCATTTTCAGCGTTGATTATCCTGATTCGTATGATACCGAGCTTGGTATAGAGCGGGAGTTCTTAAACTCTCTCGACGAATGCGACCTTCCACCTCACAAGCTGCGCTTAAAAATTGGTGCGTCTGTGATGGTTTTGCGAAATTTGTCACTAAAGCAAAGATTTTGCAACGGTACAAGGCTGATTCTGAAAAACCATCGTTAATGATGATTTGTTGGAAGTGACAATAATGCACACGGGTAAAATTACACTGATCCTCAAGATTGATCTGACAAGTGACGGTGATACAACTGGGTTCAAATGGTTTAGGAGACAATTTCCAATCCATCTTGCTTTTGCTGTAACGACTAACAACTCGAAAGGACAAACCATATCGCATGTCGGGGTTTGGCTACGCAAACCGGTTTTTGTGCATGACCAACTGTACGTTGCTTTGTCACGTGTTGGCCATCCCAACAACATCCATATTGAGTTGCCTGATAATAATTTTTTAATGAAGAATATCGTATATCATGAACTTTTGGGATGAGTCCTTTCTTTTTTTTCCATCAACCCTTGACATTCCAAATAATTTTGTAATATTCTTTCTTTGCAGGCGACTCCCGAATGCCGCATAAATATGACACTCGTGCCAAAAGAAAAGCAATGAGGACCAACAATACGACTCAGTATGATACGAAAGTTACGTCAAAAGCTGGAGCCGAACATCCAGAGAGGTCGAAGAAAAGTGAAAATGATGAGAGGTCGGTGAATTTTGGAAGTGAACATCCTCGGGACGATCATTTTGTTCTTGATGAGGTTGAACTTCGATGTTCGCAAGGGAATACCCTTGATGATGCTGAGAACATGGTTGTGGAGGGGGGTGGTGACGATTGTCGTGCCAATGGGGACGGTTCACGTAGAGGTCAGTTGGGTAGGCCTATTAACCTTACATTTGTCGATGATGAGGATGATAACGTTCCGGGCGATTCGAAAGAAAACTGTGTTGAAACTACATTCAAGAGGAGAAAGAGTCGTGGTGCGAATACTGATCTTTTGGATTCTCCCCAAAGTGTTGGAGCCTACCTTGGGTGATACTCAGGCGGGACGACAACCTGTTCTTGATGAAACAAAAACTCGGATTATGAGAGCGCTGAATGCGCTCCCTGATGATGCACTTACATCTCTTTCGCTTTTTGCACCGCTCGTCGGACGTGCACATGTTCATGATTCGTGTTCGCAATCTCAACGCTGTGGACGCGAAAGAGATGTTTGTGCGACATCACAACCACAAAATCCTCCGGGGGTTATTGTGGTGTCCGATGATAACGATGCACCCATAATCCGCACTCCGAACCCGCGCGCTTACCTTGCTAGATGGTTTGACAATGCGAGGAAGATTGACATCCAAAATGTCTTGACTGAGGTTGTTTTAGAAATGTTCGTCAAAAGTGCCACAGTCGTAAAAGATGGACGAATACGAGAAAACGTCCTCAAGTGGAAAAGAAACAAACTCACTAATATGCGACTGGAACGCCGATTCCCTCTTCCTTCAGACCCGTTGAATGTTTCGGATTTGGAGGCTTTTTCCATATTGCGATCACTTTTGACCAAGGAGTTCATGACTCTCTCTAATGAGGAGATTTCTAGGATGACGTTAGATTTGCCACATTGTCTGACAGAAGGGACCATTCCCCAACCCTTTCACAGATTTAGATACAACAACTTCTCAAAGGGATTCCTCTCGTGGTTGCTTTTTTCACTCCTCATTCCACTTCGGTCTGTAGACTCCCCCTTCAAGCATCATCTCCTTCAAATTTTGAACGTCTTGCGGATAATGCTTCACCCTCCAATATGCCAACGCCGATTGTCACTACTTCTGTTGTTGTTTTTGCTTTGTCGGCCGCTACAACTACTCCGTTTCCTATCAGTTGTGTTGTGCCAGCTCATACGCCATCAAGAGACCATCTGCATGTCCATACAGGACCACTGGAACGACCAAGTTCTTCTAATTTTAACATTACCATGTACGACTCTGTTGAATTTATTGGTCCGAAAACGACATTTGCGCACCTGTCCTATCTTGACAGTTCTCACAGGGTGTAAGATATTGTGGAAGCAGCAACGTAATTGAATACGAGTACGACCACTTGGAGATGTGTGGATGCTGCAATTCATTCTCGATTACAATCGACAAAGACAGCCTCGATTCGGAACTTTCAAGGAGTATCGTCGCAAAGTGTTGTAAGATTATTGTTCTAGTGAAGGAAGTTGATTGGTCTTATAACAGAGATAGGACGACAAAGATATTGATTCGGCGCTTATCCAGGCGTTGCCTTAATAATAAATTTTTAGATGGTCGTCTTCGGTTTCAGTTACGTAATTGCCCCTACAAGAGAGATGGGAAGGGAAAGATAAATAAATAAGGGGGGGGGGGAGAGAGAGACAGAGATTGGGAGAGAGAGAGAGAGAGAGAGAGAGAGAGATAACATCAATAATTTTGATGTAATATTATTCCGCTTTTTTAAGTCAATATTGATTCCACTACGCAATAACTGTACCTTGATCATACTGCGGCCATTTGCTTACTTAAATGAAATGAAAAATCTTCATATCAATTTTTTTTTCTATGTATACTCTTGTTCGTTTTTTTTTATTCTTTGCTCTTTCGTTGCTCCTCTCTCTCTCTCTCTATCTATCTATCTATTTATCTATCTATCTATTTATCTATCTATCTATTTATCTATCTATTTATCTATCTATCTATCTATCTATCTATGTATCTATCTATCTATCTATGTATCTATCTATCTATCTATGTATCTATGTATCTATCTATCTATCTCTTTTTCTTTTTTTTTTCCTTTCTTTGTCTATCTCTGTCTCTCCTCGCCCTTTCGCTTACTTTTTCTTTTTTTTTATTTATTATTTTTTTAATTCGTGAATTAAAATCGGACTTCGTAGGCAGTTACTCTTATTTCTACGGGCGTTGTCCGCACCGTCCACACGGCGGGCGCTTAACTAGTATATATATATAGAGAGAGAGAAAAAAAAAAGAGAGAGAAAGAGAGAGAGAAAAAAAAAAAAAAAGGAGAAACATGTGTTTCTTCTCGGACGTAATTTTATTATTGTCTTCTTATTTACTATCGAGACTCTTCCTTTCTAATTATTCATAAAATTAATATTATGACATCACACAACCATCATGCGTACATTTTTTCCCCCCCCAACTTCTTACTCATCTTAACCGCTTTTGAATATTATCTCATATCTATATTTTGGGGGATACTCACCAGGTTGTTTTTTAGGAATAAGTAGAATAATATAAGAATGGACACAGAAAACCATACAATATTAGAAAACAAACTTAACAAATGTTAGCAACTCAAGATTAATATCATCTTCATAACCATGAACATGTAGAACACGAGATCATATACCAACAAACGACTAAGTCAACCTTTATTTGTGTACAACAACAATATTTTCTTTCAATTCCATGAACAATTGTCAAAAAGAGAAAGTAAAAAAAAAACAAAAAACCAGACGACTTAAATAAGAAAGAGAGAGAGAGACAAACGACTTAAATAAGCGCCCGAGGTGTGGGCAGTGCGGACCACACCCGTAGGGATAAGAGTAACTGGCTACGAAGTTCGAGTTTAATTCACGAATCAGAAAAGAAAAAAAAAAAAAAAG
>BFEA01000858.1:117271-139946 GCA_003427395.1 Chara braunii | reverse complement strand
GGTGACAGCTAAGAAGTGCGTATCAATTTTTTTTTTTTGAAAAAATACTCGATACTATTTTTTTTGAATATATATTTTTTTCTAAAGAATAGTCGATAATATTATTCTTTTTTTTTTTTAAATAGGGTAGGCGAGGGGCTTCTCGTTGCACTTGGATCCATATCTTGCTTCACCACACACCAAATCCGCACTGAGCCACTAAAAAGTGCGCATGAATGTTTTCATTTTAATATATACTCATGAATGTATGTTTTTTTTTTTTTAATTCAAGTATCGGAGGGAGCACCCCCCCCCCCCCCCCCCCCCCCCCCCCCCCCCCCCCCCCCCCCCCCCCCTTCCCCCACTTCGGACTTGGATCCACATCATGTTGCACCACACACAAAACCCAAGTTGAGGCTGCTTAGAAGTGCGCATGAATGTTTTTTTTTCTAACAAATAGTCGAGAATATTATTCTTTTTTTTTTAAACAGGGTAGGCGAGGGGCTTCTCGTTGCACTTGGATCCATATCTTGCTTCACCACACACCAAACCCGCACCGGACTGCTAAGAAGTGCGCATGAATGTTTTCATTTTAATATATACTCAGGAATATATGTATTTCTCTTTTTAATTCAAGTAGCGGTCTGGTGCGGGTTTGGACAGACAGGCACATCATGACCTGCCAGTCGACTGACGTCGGATACACTCCATAAAAAAACAGTCCCCTAAAACACACAGGGACCCAGTCGACGTGAGTGGTTAGGGCAGTTGCGTATCTCAAATGTGTGTGTGGGTTCAAACCCCAATGCCAACCATTGGCAGCGAACTTCATAATCTTAATATGTGTGTGTGTGTGTGCGTGTGGGTGTGAGTGGTTGCATGTGCGTCTGTGTGTGCGAGTGAGTGTCACTATGATTGGGTGTGTTGTGTGGGTGCTCTGCCTGTTGCGGCTGCCTCCGCCGCCCCGATGTATTTTGCACTAAGCAGTAGCGACCGACGAAAAAGAAAAGAGAAAAGCGGCAGAGCAGAGCGGGAGAGCGACATGCACACGAGAAAGCGGGCGGAGCGGGAAAGCGGGGAGCGAAAAAAGAGCGGGAACGACGGCACGCTACAACACCAATAAAAAAAGGGGAACAACGACACGCTACAACGACAAAAAAAAAAAAAAAAAAAAAGACGGTCGGCCCAATATGCAACGCTAAAAAAAAGGGGGAACAGCAGCCGCTACAGAAAGNAAAAAAGACGGTCGGCCCAATATGCAACGCTAAAAAAAAAGGGGGAACAGCAGCCGCTACAGAAAGCGAGAACACAAAACGACATGGCTGCGTTTTCATGTGTGTGTGCGTGTGAGTGTCACTGTGACTGGGTGCGTTGCGTGGGTGCTCTGCCTGCTGCGGCTGCCTCCACCGCCCCGATGCTTTTTGTCCTGAATGGTAGCGACCGACAAAAAAAGAAAAGACAAAAGTGGGAGTGTGGAGCGGGAAAACGACAAGCACGTGACGAAGAAGGAAAAAGAAAAGAAAGAAGGGAGCAAAAAAAGGCATGTGAGTGTCACTGTGACTGGGTGCGTTGCGTGGGTGCTCTGCCTGCTGCGGCTGCCTCCGCCGCCCCGATGCTTTTTGCCCTTAACGGTAGCGACCGACGAAAAAAGACAAGAGAAAAGTGGGAGCGGGGAGCGGAAAAGCGACAGGCACGCGACGAAAAAGAAAAAAGAAAAGAAAGCGGGGAGGAAAGCGACAGGCACGCGACGAAAAAGAAAAAAGAAAAGAAAGCGAGGAGGAAAAAAAAAACGGGAAAGCGATAAAAAAAAGGGGAACGACTGCAGGCTACAACGGCCAAAAAAAAAAAAAAAAGGGAACGACGGTCGGCCCGATATGCAGCGCCAAAAAAAAGGGGGAACAACACTTCGTCATCATCAGATACTGTGGCGCTGGTCTTCTTCTTCATCCTCCTAGTGGCGCTTGGCGCTGCTCTCTAGGGCAGTAATTGGGTGGCACTTGATGCTTCAGGGGCTCAGGGGTGTCACGAGTAGTTACTCAAGGTTGAGGAGTGAAGCGCTGCTCATTTCTGAGCAGCGCATTGTAGGTCTGAAGTTATTCTGACAATTCAAGACTCTGAGTTCAATAAACAGTGTGATACTGGATTTGGACTATCATCGTTTCATTGTTTCCTGGATGTGATCTACTCGGCTTTCCTTTATGACTGGTTGTGAGGATTGAGTGGAGTGACTTGCACTTTCAGTGTACCCTGTCATATCGCATGGTCAAGTCTTTTGCTGTGTTTATCTCTTGCTGTGCGGTTGATACTCCTATCCTCTCCCCTTCCTTCTGTGTATGTATGGGCATACCTGAAAGTCTATGTGAGTGAGTGTTGGTCTTCAGGCAGCAGACAACCAGAATCATAACAGTTGGTATCAGAGCTATTGGATCCAGACTCTGGAACGATTGATGAGTTGGAGCAACCATCATCATCTGGCGAGATACTGGAGCTGAGTTTCATGGCGATTCATCAGCATTCATGGTTGTTGTCAGTAAGGGTGGTGATGGCGGGTGTTTGGCGAGAAGAATTGGACAGAGGGTGATTCACTCCTAACTAGGGTTGTGCAGAAGTGGTTGGCGATTGGTGCTTAGCGGCCTGAGAGGCTCTTAGAGGCGACTTTTAGCCTGGCGATTCATCTGGAGACTCGCGATTAACAAGGAAGTGATCCCAGGAGGTTGCGATTGTGGAATTGGGTCAGGATCCCCAATTTCCCAGCAATGCAGTACAGGGTGATGTGACGCTGCACTGAATTTGTCAGTTATCTGCACCTGGGAGTCCAAATTCGGTGAACCAGTCAGTTGGGGGTGAAGCGCCTTAGGGTTATCTACTGGATCACCAAGTTTCAGGAGATTTGGTACGTGGGAACACTAGGTATCATCAGGAGATTAAACTGGCGAGATGGGGTTGACCACTCAGCCATAACCAGAGTTTCATGCATCTTCTTCAGAGTAGACCCTGAAGTAAGTGTGCTCCTTACTCTGCTCTGTGTGGCGATTCTGGGTCTATTTTTAGATTAGTGAAATATGGTCTGTCAGTCAGTAGACAGTTGAAAATCGAAATTCAGACTGTGGGACAGCCATATCCAACTTCCCCTACCTATCATCTTTCACTTCTACTAATCCTGTTTGACCTCCTTTCTGATGCAAATCTCATCTATGACTACTCTACAGTATTTAGATTCATCCTGTGTGGTGAGTTGGTCTGTTCAGGGTCCTGTTGTCAGTGGTAGTGGAAATTTGAATTTTGTGCTGCCATATCTGAAACTTGGCTAGACTAGGGTCAATCATAACTTTGATTTTGTCCATCAGAATTCAATTATGTCAGTCCCTGGTAAATCGCAATTCAGTATGCAGCGTCTGTCTGAAATCGCACATCCAGATTTTATGTTTTGAGTCGGTTACAGTGAAAACTGTAATCCATCATACCCAGGGTATGACATACAGGGTCATACAGTGGTGAAGTCTGAAGAGTAGGTCTAAAAAAAGGATTTCCTGTAAATCATTGCATCTTGGTCATCAGTGGATACCTGCTTATGTCTAATTAACCACTCTGTCTAACTTCTAATCTCTACTAATCAGTCCAGGACTACATCCTGCAATTGATTGATGCAAGATTTGCAATTACTACATGCAATTGATGTGTCAGGGCAGGATTGGAAAATCGTGAAATTGGTTTTGCTGAGATTACTCTTAACTGACTCTGACCCTCAAGTGGTCTGCAGAGACTGAGCACTCACTTGCTCAGACTAACCAGCTTTCTCTCTGCAGTCAGGTGGTAGTAATTGAACGAGTACTGTAGAGAAAATTCAATTCTTACTACCTCCTGTCTGTCTTTGTTTATTTGCTGTTTTATTTTATCTGAATTGTGGGATAAATTAAAAATGGCAGATGCTGAGAAGGGAGAGGCTTCTAATGTGAAGCCTTAGATACCGCTTGACCCTTTAGAGGTTGAACTGCGGGCTCAGGAGGAGAACCTCCGCCAACAGGCCTAGGCAGTTGAGTCCCTAAAGGCTGAGGTGAAGAAGAAAGAAGAAGCAACTCAGAAAGAGGCCAGGAGAAAGCTGCTAATTTGCAGGTGTTGAGAAAATCAGAACTAGTCGTACTTCCAACCAGTACAATAAGGACATGGCTTAATTCATCCTTTTACAGGATGATATTCACCGTTCTTATTTTACAAACTGGGGTGAGAGGATGACCAGTTTGGAGAACAATCACTCAACTTTTTCCAAGAAGCTGAATGACATTTCTTCCAAACTGGATCTGATCTTCACTCACTTAAAGATCCCAACCACTCTGACCGTTCCTCCTTCTCCTGAGCCTTCTCAAGCAGACCCTCAGCAACCCCCACAATCCAGACCCACATCTCCTCCCTCTATACCCCACTCACCTGCATCTTCTCAGCCCTCCAACCCGTTTGATATGCAGGGGCCCAAGCTGACCCCTCAACCCATGTTCTCTGGTGAGGACCCAAAGGCAGACGTTGCAGATTGGGTAATTGCACAAAGAACCTACCTGAGTGGGTTCAAATGTGGTGAGGATGTGAAGGTGTCTGCCATCCTTGCTCATCTGGAGAGGGCTGCACTAAAATGGCGCACCTCTACCTCCAGCAAGCAAGGTGTGGAAATGGCGGATTGGGCACAGAGGTTAGGGGTGGCTGGTTTTCCACAGGCCTGTAGTATAGGTTTGCAGACAAGGAGCAGGCCAGGAAGGCAGCAGACAAAATTTTGCGCCTGGGCCAAAAGAAATTTGACGGCTCCTTGTCCAAACTCTATTCTACCTTTGAGAGTCTGACATCGACTCCAAGGTTAGAGATGAGTGAGCAGGATCTGCTCATTCATTTCCTACGTGCAGCGCCTGAGCAATACTAGCTAGCATTGTTCTCTCAGGGCCACAAGGACTGGCGATCCTTTGGCAGAGCAACCCTGGACTTGGAATCCAAACTCCATGTCCAAGAAGCACCTTCTGAAGGAAGGGACCCTCCTCAGGCGTAGAAGGAGGAAGGGAGCCCTGTTTGCTGCTGCAGCGTCTAGTTCAGATACACATCATCCCGGGGTGGGAGCCCTCCATCTGGGATTGCTTCATCATCTGCTGCAGATCCAGCTGTTTTTGCCCTGGCTGATGCTTTGATGGGCCTGACTAAGGGCAAGGCCCCAGCCTAGAAAGCACCAACCAGCAGCAAGGGGAAGGGTAAAGGACGTGCCTCTTCCCCTGGTGCCCAGAGAGTACCACTACCACGAGACGTCCGTTGGCCAACTGACCCCCTTGATCCTTCCACCTTCCCCTGACATGCACTCAGGATCCAGGAGGGGGTCTGGAGGAAGAGAAAGGACAAGGGTATCTGCATGAGATGCGAGGGGGACCATTTCTTAAAAGACTGTCCCGACATGCCTCGCAGGTCTGCAAGCAGCTCTAGTTCAAAAAACTAGAGCAGAGATAGGTGGAAACAACAGCTCCTTCCACCGGTGCTGATTCCCCTTTTGATGAAGGTGAATCTTCACAGTCTCTCATTGGTTTTTCTATTGTTGGAGCTGCATCTTCAGGGTCTAGACATGGGAGGAGGAGGATGCGCAGTGCCTTGCTGACCTTTTTCTGTCCTTGCAGGAGAAGAAAAAGCATAGGTCAGAACTCATCCTGCTTCGAACCTCTATCCTGGGAGCCAAGATCAAAGGACTCTTAGATTGTGGGGCTACTCGCAACTTCATATCTCCCAAGGCAGTCAGCACGCTGCACTTGGATCAAAGGTTAGTGAAATTGCGACAACCTATAGAGGTTCGCATTGGTGACTCTTCCACAATCAGGATCACAGCTGTTGTCAAGAGCCTACCTGTGTCCTTTGACAAGCAGGGAGAAATCAGGCATCGTCTGAATTTCTATGTGTTTCCTTATGTCCTCTTTGACCTTGTCTTCCCTATGCAGTGGCTTGGTGTCACCAATCCTAGGATCGACTGGCGGATCCCTAGGGTTGAGCTACCTGACCGACATGGGGTTTATCGCCCTTATATACGCGCTGATGAGAACCATCCGGTCAGCAGCAGCTGTTACTGCATGAGTGCTCGCAGATTTTTGCGTTTCTCGCGCCAGACTGACCACACGCGTCTGTTTGTGGCCTATGTCAAACAAACTGATGTGGAAACTACTCCCTGTCCCTCTCAAATTCAGCAGGTTGTTGACCGTTTCTCAGATCTTATGGAGGAGCCTACTGGACTTATCCATAGGCAGACCAAACATAAGATTGAGATCCTGCCTGGTTCGGTCCCTCCCAAGGGCCGAGTCTACAGGATTTCACCTGCTGAACTTGATGAGCTCAGGAAACAGTTGGAGACCCTGACCAGCAAAGCCTGGATCCCGCCCAGCATATCTGAGTTTGGGGCACCAGTCCTCTTTGTTCCAAAGGGGAATGGTGAGTTCAGGATGTGCGTGGACTATAGAGGTCTCAACAAAATCACGATTAGGTCTACAGAGCCCCTTCCTCGTATTGATGATCTGTTGGATATGGTGAAGGGTTGTACCATTTTTAGCAAGATTGATCTCAAATCTGGCTACCACCAGATTGAGATGGTTGAAGGCGATGTTCACAAGACAGCCTTCAAGACCAGGTATGGTACCTATGAGTACCTGGTCATGCCATTCGGTTTTTGCAATGCCCAAGGCGGTCTCTAGACAGAGATGCATCACATACTCGGGCCTTACTTGGACAGATTTGTAGTTGTCTACTTGGATGATATCCTGGTATTCAGTCGATCTTCCCAGGAGCATGAGCAACATCTAGCTCTGGTCCTCTAGGCCTTACGTGATAACCAGTATACGATCAACAGGGAGAAATCCTTTTTTGGGGTCCTTCTGTGGTCTATCTGGGACACGCCATTTCTGGAGAGGGGTTAGCTCTTGAAGCAACGAAAGTTGTTGCAGTTCAGGACTGACCGAGGCCCACTAACATTCGTGATGTCCGGTCATTCTTAGGGCTTGCATCTTATTACAGGAAGTTCATTCATAATTTCTCTTCTATCGCAGCTCCCTTGACCGATCTCACAAAGAAAGACACTTCCTTTCTTTGGACATCAAAGTGTTAGGAGGCTTTCACATGTCTCAAGGAGGCCTTGATTCGTGCCCCTGTTTTAAAGTTACCTAACCCGACCTTGCCTTTTGTGCTTACCACTGATGTGAGTCAGTATGGTGTAGGGGCGGTACTTCAACAGGATGATGAGAATGGTCTGCAGCCTATCGAATACATGAGCAAGAAGATCAAAACAAAGAAGTTGCAGGACTTTACCTATGAGAAAGAGCTTTATGCTCTTGTGCCAGCGCTCAAGCATTGGAAGCACTTCCTCCTGGGAAGACACTTCAAGATTTTCTCAGATCATTCCACCCTACAATGAAGTCCCAGGGAGAACTGAATGACAAGCTTGCTCGCTATATTCAGTTCATTGACATGTTTGACTTTGAACTGAAACACAAGAAGGGCTGCTACAATCGAGTAGCAAATGCCCTTTCTCGTAGGTCTGACGCTCTATTCTTGATCTTCACTCACTCCTTTGGAGATAAGCCTCGTCAGACCATTGCCCGATTGTTGCCCTAAGAAGCGATTTTTGGGCCTATAGTGAGGAATCTCTAGGATGATCCTGCATCTGAACCAGGATATACTCTGGTTTCAGACCTGCTGTATACTTACAACGTAGGTTAGGAACGCCTGTGCATTCCCCAAAACCGCAAGCTGAGAACACTCCTGATGTCAGAGTGTTATGATGCTCGTGGTCACTTTGGAGCCCTCAAATCATATGCAGCCCTGTCGCGGTGCTTCTTCTGGAAGGAAACGAGGAGTGACATGCTGCGCTATGTGGAAACCTGTGAGTTATGCCAAAGGAATAAGGTGGTACGCCGACCTTCCCTTGGCCTACTCAAACCACTACCTATCCCTGATGCTCTTGCACAGTCAGTGTCTATTTAATTTACTGATTTGGGTAGGACCACTCCTCGTGGGATGCGTTAGGTTATGGTCTTTGTGGATCGGTTCTCCAAATACGTAAAGCTCATCCCCTTACCAACTGAGGCTCACGTTCCAGTCGTCCAGGCGGCATTTGCTGACAGGTGGGTCACACATCATGGACCACCCACCTCTATAGTCAGTGACCGCGACCCTCGTTTTTGCAGCAATGAATGGCAATCCTACTGGATATGACATCTGGTCATCATATGATCGGTCCAGATCAGCAGGACTGGGATCTCCATTTGGGTCATGCACAGCTTGTATATAACACGTCTATACACCCTACGCATCCCACGAGGAGTGTTCTTTATGGTCTTTGTGGATCGGTTACATTGGGGTCGTAAGCCATGACAGCCTCTCGATAACATCATCGATAAGGCTACCCCAACACTGACACCTGGAACTGCAGTGTTCACCAGGTGTTACCGTGTGGACATTGAGCGCGCCCGTGCCCACCTGCTTAAAGCCCAAAAGGCTATGATTCAGCAGGTTAATAGGCACAGACGCCCTCTACTATTCGCACATGTGACTGGGTGTGGGTACTCAATTCTGAGTTGTCAAGAGAGGAGGATATTTCGCCTAAGTTGCTGCCACGATACATGGGTCCATGGCAGGTCTTAGATATAGTGGGAGCTGATCCATTTGGACCAGCCTATACAGTGGATGTCCCTCTACATCTATAAACCTACCTTGTCTTCCATGCATCTAAGTTGCTGCCATTCACATTAGCTGATGCATTTCCAGACAGGCCTCCTCAGTTTGATCCCCCTATTCCTGACAAGGGATATGAGGTGGAATATGTGGAGGATGAGTCAGGTACAGGTCCAGATAAGGAGTAACTTGTGAAGTTCTAATACCAGCCGCATACTGAAGATCACTGGTTTACTCGCAAGGAACTTCTGAAAACCGCCAAGTCTATTATCCTCAGATATGAGGCAGCGGAGAAGGGAGAATCCCTTCGACGCTAGGGTAGGTCTGCAATGACTTGTTCCTGGTCGTCTGTAGCCTCTCTCTGTCGAGGTTGTACAACAGGTAGGACAGATTCGTAATTTTGTTTGGCTGAGGGCTAACCGAGTGACCTGCCTGTAAGGAAAATTCGTGAGGGACATATCTGTAAATACGAGAAAATAGAGGCTCGTACTAACTGAATTTCCTACAGCTATCCTAGTTGCGAATAGCAGACCCGGGCTACCCCTAGGACAGACAGGCCCTAAAGGGCTAAGCTGATAGACGGTCCTATAGCCTATAGTCGGGTTGGGAAAGGCCCTAGAGGCCGAAACAGAAACGGTACCATTCGGTCAGTCGGTCCGGTTTAGGTCGAGTCTAGGCCAGAGTAGACTATAGATAGGTTAGGCACATCGGTTCAGGGCTTTTGGCAGTTGGTACCGAGTACATCGCTGCTACGCTACGCGTGAAACGGAAGTGATGACGGCTCAGCGTTGTGGGAGACAGACATAGCCAGACCTTTGGAGCGCCGACCATAACTAGGACCCCCGTTGTACTCTGTCAGCACGAGGGGTTGAACAAAGGTCTGGGCTATTGAGGTCTACTAGAGGCGAGAGAAGTTGGTGCCCTGTTGGACCCTCCTCCGGAGTGGGGTCACAGGGTTATGGCACTGCAGCTATAGTTGCAGCTTCCTCCTGAGAGGTCATCTTGTCAGGATCTGGTGGCGCTGTTGTAGACTTCCACCCAGGAAGTCTTCCGACACTTCGTCATCATTAGATACTGTGGCGCTGGTCTTCTTCTTCATCCTCTGCGTGGTGCTTGGCCTCAGAGGCCTGTTTCAGGGTGGCGCTGCTCTCTGGGGGCAGTAATTGGGTGGCGCTTGATGCTTCAGGGGCTCAAGGGTGTCACGAGTGGTTACTCAAGGTTGGGGAGTGAAGCGCTGCTCATTTTTTAGCAGCGCACTGTAGGTCTGAAGTTATTCTCACAATTCTAGACTCTGAGTTCAATAAACAGTGTGATACTGTATTTGGACTATCTTCGTTTCATTGTTTCCTGGATGTGATCTACTCGGCTTTTCTTTATGACTGGTTGTGAGGATTGAGTGGAGTGAATTGCACTTTCGGTGTACCCTGTCATATCGCATGGTCAAGTCTTCCGTTGTGTTAATCTCTCCCTGTGCGGTGTGATACTCCTATCCTCTCCCCTTCCTTATGTGTATGTATGGGCATACCTCGAAGTCTGTGTGAGTGAGTGTTGGTGTTCAGACAACAGACAACCAGAATCATAACACCTTCCTGATGATTCCGCAGGAGCAGGCAGATGAAACCGGTAGAAGGATATTGCTATGTCGTTATTAGAGGGAGATCCAGTTATGGTGACGTGAGATGTTGTATCTTACGTGAAGTATGAGCTTTTGTTTTGATTCGAAGGTCGAATTCTCAAGGTTGTATTCTCTCGTATGTGCCAAACGGGGGGGTTGCCTTGTGGATTTGTTCGACTCTCTACAAATTTGTTGTTGAGTGTGTATCATACAGCCCTCCGTCACTATGTCTTCCACCAGACTGTTGCCGCAGTCTCCCACTACTGGGAACATAGTAACCAGAGTCTTTCTTTCTAGCTTTACGGTGGCTATGTTAGCTAGTTCGTTTTCGGTTTTTGTATCTGTTTTAGTTATGAGTTACTTAGTCTAGAGGAATAACTAGGACTAAAGTTTTCTTTCTAGCAGTACATTGGCTAGGATAGTTTTCCACTCAGTGTTTCGAGAGGAAGAGCGAGGACCAGGTAACGTCGTCACAGATAGACCATCGCAACCTACGAAGGTGAGAGGTGCGGTAGACTAGAGGTTTTTGTAAGTATCCAAAACAACGTTTTACAGTATGACCAACGGGAACAATTCTGGGAATGGGGGATATGGGAATGGAGGACCCCTCACGTGCTATGAGTGCAGGAAGTCTGGTCATATCGCGCGCGATTGTTGGTCTAAGCGGGGAAGACGCCACCAACAGGAAGATGAGGTACACACGTTCGTAAGGGAACTAATGGAGGAAAAGAAGGAAGAACAGAAAAAAGCGTGTGGAGGAGGAGCAAAGACATTTGAAAGAAGAGGAGAGGAAGAGGGAGCTTGACATAGCGAGAAGGACGGAAGAAATGGAGCTCCAACTCCAACCGGAAATCGAAGAGAAATGGAGAAAGCAGCAACATGAGGCAACAACGAAGGCAAATGAGAACAAATGAGAAGCAGCCAAGGGCATCAGCCCAATCGTCGCGAGGAACACTAGCCCCAGGTTGTCACCAAGGAGCAAGACTATCGTGAAGGAGAAGACCATGAGGAGATCGAGTAGGCATTCCAAGAAGCGAAGAGGAGGGAAACGAGTAATAGAGTCTTCTAAGAGCTCAGATACCAATGATAGCAGGTCTACTTCCGAGGACTCCAGCGGTAACACGAACGACGAGATTCTAAGAATCGCTCAGAAGTTACGAGAGGAGAAGCAGAAGGCTAAGTCAAAGAAGAAGTTGACTAAGGGTCAACCGAAGAAAACAAAGACTAGGACGTTCGAAGTAGGTGAATGCTCACGCCAAGCGACAACACCGACAACACCGACGAAGAACGGCGGTGAGCCCAGGACACCGCTCATCGGAGGCTATATAGGAATAGTTGTGGGATGGTCACGAGATGGTCTGATCGAGTAGACTCTGGCGGTACACAAAGAGTTTTCTGCGAAGAAAGTTTCTCAACTACGGGAGTTGTGCGAAAAGGAGGCAATACGATCGACAAAGAAGTATGAGATGGTGGCGGGACTCGTAAGAAGACAGACCGAACGGGCATACGAGGGCTTCTTCAACACACCTACTGAGAAGACAAAAGAGAAAAAGAACGCCCAAGAGGTACAAGATAACAAGACGCCTGCATGTTAGCGCTTTCTGCTTCAGCGCCAGCCTCTGCTGACGTGGCACAAGGCCACGCTGTCTTCGACATTGCTGATGTGGCGCATGCCACTCTGTCTTCATTGTTGACGTGTCATTTGCCACATTGTCTACATTGCTGAGTTGGACGCGACAAGGAGGGAGATCAGGATCTGTGGATGATTGAGAGGCATGGGGATACTTACCTGCGGGTGATGTCGATACGGTGCGGTGCTGATTGTCTCCAACATCTTCATGAGAGATTTGTGCCACGTGGCACTTCGATGTGATCAGGACCTGCCAGGCTCGTTACTGGATACTGTTTTGCTGATGTGGAGGAGAAGGGAAGCCCGAAGAAGGAGTGGGAACTGTTGGGCTACTCCCTTTGTGGTCATTGATGGGTACTATCTTTTCCACCTTCTAATCTGTTTATTCCCCCTCCACTCTCTTCGTCTATTGGAAACGAGACATTGTATCAGAGATCACATACATGATTATTGAAGACATTGTTCAAAGTTGAGTTAGTTTGTATTTCGACATCTGGCAAGTATCTTACAGACTGGGTTCATTACAATTTGGTATTGGAGCATACCTTCTTCGTCGCGATTTGCTGTCAGGCGCCAAGTGGCGCCCAGGTAAGAGGGAGGTGCCACGCGTGAAAGGAGAGAAATGTGTTTATTAACGCGCACAATTACTACCACGAGTCTAGACATTGATTTCCACGCTCGCGCGCACGTTCCCTTGAAGATGATGACGTAGACAGCTTGAAGTGAAGACGGCGACATTGCTTACGTGGCACTTTGTTGCTGACCTGGCAAGATACCGGCGATAGGATCGCTGGCAGAAGGTTGATATGGCGCTGGTGAGAGAGAGAGTGGGTATCGAGGCTGTTGACGTGGCGCGCTGCCTACGTGGCATAGCGCAGGGGTGCTGACGTGGGATCCTAGGATTGTCAGGGTATTGCCTGACGTGGCACGTACCTGTATCACGACTTACCTACTAACGTGGCGCTCCATACTCCAGCCGTATTACTTCGATCTGATGTGGCACACCAGTGGTGGATGAGTTGGCAGTTCAGGCATTGCTGACGTGTCATCCCACCAAAAGGTCGTGCTGGCTCTTGATGCTAATGTGGCACATGTGTTGCATTAGCATTCCAAGGGTGAGATGTGGCATGCCTTGTTGATACTTGCACTTGTGTGATGGCAGGCGGTACAGCAACACAAGGGGGAAAGGACGGATGTTTGTCCCACCAAGAGCCATTCTTAGATCGACTCCGATCAAAGAATCTGGACTGGGATCCGAATGACTCTCCGCGCCCCCTACCGTCGGCGAACTGTGGAAATCCTTACGGATCGACATGGAACAAAGACAAACCCTTCGGGGGTGGGGAATCGGTGGGGAAGAAGCCGCGGTGGTCGAACGATGAATCACTTCGTCTGCTATGCTGCTTGGGATGACTGGTCAAATCCGCTGTTTGTCTAAATATCTGGACAAAGCAGAGGTGAACGAGGATTTGCTCGAGCTTCGAAGCGGTGGTACATACATCATCGTAAGCCCATGGTCGAAGAGAGCATACATAGGATGTACCACAAGGCCGATCATCCACAGATGGCGAGAACACGTGGCAGCAGCAAACTCCAACACGCGGGGAGAGCGGAGCAGTTATATCGATGGATGAGAACTTTTGCCATTGACAAATTTGTGGTGGTGCCTATTAGGCGCACGACGGAGCAAGACGGTTTCGCTTTCGAGCGATATCTCATCCGCGACCTATGCCCTAGGCTGAATACACTAGGAACCGCAAGGCACCAGAACAAGAAGACGTGAGAACGAAGTGCGAGGAGAGAACGGAGGAAGAAAGGATAGAAACATCGTTGGTTACGTTCAAGACAGCAGGAGGCGTACGTACGTCCATCCTAAACTAGCTAGAGGAGAACAAAGACACACTAGAAAAAACGGTTTGTGGTTGAGTTCTTACCAGGCAAGCACTGGACTGACAATTGGAAGATTTTAGAATCGAGATACGCAGCGTCCGAAGTCTTGATCGGAGGAAGGAAGATGACTCTTAAGGAGGCAAAGAAACAGTGCCAACTGGGCGGAGAAGTAATTTTTTCAAAGATCCGAAGGACGAATACGACCACAGAATGGAAGGTATGTACAAGACTGTCGGACTGTTCGGCAAGAAGGATACATGCAACAAATTGAAGATTAAGTTGGATAGGGCGATTAGACAGAAGACGGGCGTGAGCGTTTGGAGGAAAGTGACAGTTAAATACCCATATAGCGAGTATGTCCTTAAATCACAGGGTAGAAAGATTACGAAGACTCTCGTAGAAGTGAGGGTGGCAGAAGAAGCAGTGGCAGGTTTCGTGAAAAAGAAGGTGAGGGTAGTGTGCACGAAGAATAAGACTGTGGGAGAGATCATCAACAATCATAAGAACTACGCACACATCGAGCTAGTTTAGTGCAGGTGTACGGATTTCTCGTTAGAAAAACAGGACGAATATGTTTTGACCAGGCTGCTAGAGGTAAAGGACACCCCGAGTTTTGTACGAAACGCAAAGAACGTGTCCAGACCAGATAATGCAGTCAGCAAGAAGAAATTGGAGAAGGGGATCGCACAAGCGACGTCACATATGAAAGGATACTACCAGCCAAAGATTGACGTAGATTTGTGCTACATAGAGAAGACCCAGGGTGGGAAGGCCTGGACAGAAAGAGAAGTTAGGACATGGGCTACAAGATATGATGAGTTAGTATTGGCACCAGTCGACCGTAATCCAGGAGGCACAACTATAATATGCCCGGTCCTATATAGGCATGGGTTTGGAAAAACGTTTGTCTGGAACTCGGATTATGAGAAGATTGAGAAGACAGAAGGAGAGATCCTAAAGGAATGCAAAGAGGACTATGTTAGAACAGGTTTGGAAGCAGTAGGAAAATGGAACGCCATCGGGAAACTCGGAAGGACCTACGTCATACCGAAGGACAAAGACCTCCAGCGGTGGAGGCCCATTGCGTCGGCATGCACAGACCCATCAGGGACGGGGCAAAGGAGATGCGCCAAGGCTTTGCATCGTCTAATTAGGAGATTCACCAGGAAGAACAACTTCCACCTCGGCTCAACCTACGAGATGATGAATGAGCTTGGACCAACAGGAGAGATCTTCCAGAAGGAGGGGTGCACTGCGGCAATCGGGCGATGCTATGATATCAAAGAAATGTTCTCCTCGATATCGAGTGCATCGGTTGTGGACGCGGTCTCAGATCTGCTAACTCATTTCGAGGAGGACGGGTGGAAGCAAGTCAGAGCTGCTGTAAGAGGGAAGTTATGTGTCATGTGAAGGATGCGGCGAAAACAGAGCGGGTTCATTTCGGTGGAATTCGATCAGATCAAGTGCATGGTCACGTATGATTTGGCACATGCATACATGATGTGTGGGCACATCGCGCAGAGGCAAGTGCTAGGTATCCCCATGGGGAAAATCTCTAGCCCGGTTTTAGCCACTATTACCTGCGTCATGGCCGAATCAAGGTTTTTGTCGTCACTCGGGCAGGATAGGAAATTGGTTCGGGGCCGGAGGATGGTTGACGACGTTTCCATCATCATCGATTATGATGATGAACTTGGATCACGCAGCAGAGCCGGAAGGATTCTGGAAAGTTTCCAAGAAACATATGACCGCGGACTCAAACTCATCCGAAAGGATGAAGGCACGAACACTTGGCAGTTCATAGGAGGCAGAATGTACGTCGCCACCGATCCAATCCAGATTCATTCCATGCGGGAGACAAAGAATATCGGACCGCTCCGCGAGACGGGGACTCTACGCTACCAGTCAATGCAAGATTTTGCCAGTTCTGAGAAAAGAATGAAGAAAGGAGTACTACTGGCCACTTTGAAGGGGCTTTAGTACTCTTCCACATTGAATGCACTATGTGTAAGTTCGGTGGCTTATGCGATTACTGAGAGTATCCTCCGGGGCTACACCCCGGAGGTTTCACTAGGCGCCTTGGCCAAGTTGGCCAAGGTTACGGGCTATAATGCTCTGAGCCTTCTTACGATCTATTTTCGACAGCGGCTCAGGGAATCGAAATGGAGGCAAGTTTTAACCGCGGATCTCCGACAAGAATTCGGTTTGGAGACGGACGCGGCCTGACAGCAAGTCCGACAACAGGCTATAACCGCCTATCGGGTATTAGGACACAAGGCGTTCGTTATTTATTCATTTATTTATTTATTTATTCCTCTTTTATCCCTAGCAACTCACTTAGGCGCAAGTACAACTCTTGGAAGATTCAAGGAAGGAACTCCCTAAGTCTGTCTCTTATACACATCTAGATGTGTATAAGAGACAGGGCTATAACCGCCTATCGGGTATTAGGACACAAGGCGTTCGTTATTTATTCATTTATTTATTTATTTATTCCTCTTTTATCCCTAGCAACTCACTTAGGCGCAAGTACAACTCTTGGAAGATTCAAGGAAGGAACTCCCTAAGTAGTGACAGGTAGGAAAAGAGCGAGTTTTCTGCATCTGGATATATGAGAGGCAGGGCAGCCGGCCTCTTTTTCGACTACGTGCGTGAAGCACACCTACCTGATGATTCCGTAGGAGCAGGCGGATGAAACCGGTAGAAGGATACTGCTATGTTGTTATTAGAGGGAGATCCTTTGGTGACATGAGATGCTGTATCTTACGTGAAGTGTGAGCGTTTGTTTTGATTCAAAGGTCGAATTCTCAAGGTTGTATTTTCTCGTATGTGCCAAACGGGGGGTTTTGCCTTATGAATTTGTTCGACTCTCTACAAATTTGCTGCTGAGTGTGTATGATACAACCCTCCATCACTGTGTCTCCCACCGGACTGATGCCACAGTCGACCACATTCGCTCTCACTCGTTTTGCTTGCAATTGATATCGGAGCACGGTTTGAATCTAGCTCCATCGGCACTGGTGCTATGGTTATTTGGTACACTGAGTCTTGAGCATAGTGGAGATACATTGGCGCTGGTTCATGGTTGATTGGCAGTCGTGGGTTGAGAGGGCAGTGCCAGGGAGGCTGTTTGGTGACAGATATTGGGTGTATATTGTGTGATGAGAGCACGCTGATGTGGCATTTATGCAAAGGCGGCACTGCATTGTATTGTGGTGGTGCCATGCTATGATTACCCATCAAAATGCACACCAACTAAATTGGTGAGGAATCTATTGTTGGGGGCAGCAAATCAGGTACATTGTCTCTGACTTTATCTGCCGTCCTTATTGCTTCTTAATGTGAGGAAGTGAGTTCTTCGTGAGAGTCCTCTCGTGTGTGACGTGTCGAGTGCGCTCAGCCTTGAGAGACGCCATTCTTCCTGGGGAGCCGGCTGGTGGGTGACGGGCGATGCTTTCTTAAGAGCCCTGGACGAAGCACTGGTCATGACCAAAAGCCAACCCATGGGAGTGAGTACGCATGCTTTGCTTCACTGTCCTTTTGGTGTCTTTGCTGCACAATAGAGGGAGTTTTAGGCAGGTCAGCCCTATGGGGGATCTAAGTGCAACGGACCGTCGTTGAAGATACTCCGGTGGGACATCCTCCTTGCACTGTAAGCGAGGACAAATATAGTACAGTCGAGGCTGGCCAGTTCATTATTTTCCTGGGGAACATGGGCGGGCCGTTGTGCACACCTTTAGACACTGCGGCCATTAGATTACTTATAGGACGGGTCAAGAAGCTCAAAAGGCCCAGAGAGAAAACGAAAGGTTAGTACATCGTATTAAAATAGTCAGTTGTTTTAAACAAACAAAGATAAAACATCAATGGATGGTTCTTTCTACGATTCTTGTACTCCCACCTGATATAAGACCAATGATTCATCTTAATGGTGGTTCATCAACAACCTCTGATTTGAATGATTTATACCGTAAGGTACTTTATAGAAGCATAACTCTTTGGGAGTTACAACAAGGTATATGGCCTGGTCCTTGCCATTCATTAATGATATCTCAAAAAAGATTACGTTGGTGACAACGACAATAAGGGAGGATCCGGAAGGATTATGGGTTCCAATTGATAGCTCATTTTTTGCACACTTCAATATTCCGTACAAGTTACAACATATATTCACGTAGGTGATTTTATTTTTATTTTGATTAGTTTAGATGTTAGAGACTGCTGACATCTGATAGACAACTATAGTTAGAACAGATTGTATTTATTTTACTATGTTTCTTCTTCGCATTTGTTTCAGAAATAATTAACTAAAGATAGGATCATTTATTTGAGTCTGTACATATATGGGTACACCGCCTAGGTTCTTGCTGAGATTTCAGACCGACCATACTATTTTATTGGCTTAGCATCCATAGTGCAGATAGTCCAATCATTGCCCACACAAACAACACAAACAAATCCCTACCGTCGGTGCTGCCCTTGAGGATATCGAGCTCTGGAGTCATCCAGTAGCACTTGGCGATAGTCCCGCTGGGCGATTGTTTGTGAATGACCATGCCTGCTATGGGTCATGCTCACAGCCGGTCTGCACAGCCCGGTGCTCGCACGTTCGCCGTACCGCAGGTGGACCTCCCGCAGGGTCTTATTCCCCGATGAGTGTGCCGCCATCAAGACTCGTTGCGGTTGTATTCGATATCGTCAGGATGGCAATACATCCTTAGGGTGTCTGTACCACACCGTCCATGATCGGTATTATGCTGACATTTCTCCTCAGCGCCGATCTCAGTCCCCCGCGAAGCTCTTCCGCCCACACCACCCACCTAGCTACAACTCATCGTACCTCTGAGGCCTCGTCTGTAGTCGGCTTCTCGACCACCGAGTTGCGGTTTGCCCCTTTGGCTACCACATCAGAGGTTCCTCAGGCCACAACGGACGTGGTTTCCATTGCCTCGACGTTTGTCAAGGTACCGTCCACTTCCCAGTCGACCACAGTCTTTAGTCCTCCTCCTTCGAGACCTCCGACATGTTGCGCCCTTTACAAAGCTTGTTTTAGTGCTAATGTACTGACGAGCGAAGATGTTGTGTCATCTCTCCTTGATCCGGGCGTTCTTCAGGCTCGTCAAGAGCGACTTACCAGACATATACATGTGTTGCGTCATCTCATCACTTTGGTTTCCAATCCTGATCGCACCCCACCTATCATTATCATCCACCTCGGGACATATACTAGGGTGTATCATGCCTTATGGGACTGCGACTCGCAAGGAGATTTCGTTCACCCTCGCGTGGTAGAGGAAGCTTGTTTTGCTACCACCGGGTCTCACTCTCCTATCTCCGTTACCCTCACAGATATTAAGACGCAACGCTTCTTGAATCAGATGATCCCATACCTCCCTTTTTCCCTTACCCTTCGGCTGTCGAATAATATCCACTCAACTCGCTGTTTCCATTCCTCTGCACAATTTGATGTATTGGAAAATGGGTACAACTTTATCCTTGGCACTCCCTAGTCTCGCCAATTCCACAGGACAGAGGCCGAATAGGCGACCAAGACACTTGTTCTCAAAACGAAGTGTGGTTAGACCCATCGTGTCCCTTTCCTTTGCACTAGGGTCGTCGACTTTCGTTTTGGGACCCCCAACAGAGGATGGAGCCTGGGTTTGAACCCCCCCCCCCCGCCCCCCCCCAAAAAAAGGGGGAGGAGGGGGTGGTGCACAGCGATGCCGCCTACCCACAAGCATTTTCGGCATTGTGCAGAAAAATTGCCTTGGACATCTCCCTGCCAGTCCGCTCACTTCTTCACATTCTACTCGGTGAATGTCATACATCTCCTCTATTACGATCCTATCTGCCTGATGTCGGAACCTTTGGTTCTCGAATGAAGTATCGTCCCCTGAGACATGATATATGATAAGAATGTGCACAGCAGAGGAATCCTGAAGAAGGTGACGTGAGAGAATGGAAAGGCTCAATGAGAGGCGAAAACGGGACCACTGGGATTGAGGGCCCCAAGACGGGACTCAGGACAAATGGAACACAAAGACGAGCAGGGAAGGTTGTAGAAAGGGGCCCTATGGCACAAAAACTTAAACTAGACTAAGGGAGAGGCCAGTAACAGAATGAGGAAAAGTTTGAGAGGATTCCGATAAAAAACGGAGAAAGACATTTTTTCCCGTAACCACCAGAAATGAGGAAAGATGGGCAAACGTGAGCAGAACGGCTCTGTCCCAAAGCAAGAACATTTCGAATATTGACACCCACAACATATTTAAAATGCAGAGGTCACGAAGATCAATTCCCAAAGAAATTATTTAGTGAAGCAAGCGGACGACACCAAGGACTTGCAACATGGCAAAGCGGTGAAAGCGGTTTTGACGGCCGCACAACATCGGAAGAATGTCCCATGGAAAAGAGACCAGTGAGTGATGCAGAAAGACAAGGACAATTATGAGTAAGTTGAGAAAAGTGCGTCATGGGAATTTCATACAGGGGTTGTCGTTGCGACATCGGGCCAAGGCAACGATGAGGAGAGGAGGCCAACAACGACAAGAAAGAAAAAGGAGGGAGAATAAAACAAAACGGGAGAAAAAGGTGGGGGTGGCTTGGCCATTGGGTAGGGACGAGCAAAGTAAAGACTACCAGGTCCTTACACTGACATAAGCACTTTGTATTTAGTGGAGGTCAATCCGGAGTGACGAGATAAGGCCCTTGGGGCTATATCTCGACAAACTATGAATAAAAAAGAGAAAAAAAGAAAAGAAAAAGTAAAAGTTTGGTGGCCGGTTTTTACCAAGAAACAAGATGAGATGGTCGTTTTTTGTGATGCCAACTTAAACGACCAACTCCGGGATGAGTTGGCATCCCCAAATGGAAAGAAGCAAAAGAAGAAACACAACAAAACAGTGCATTTGACAAAAAAATATGGCTAGATACACTAGAAATTGAAAGAATGAGCGTTATGGACTCTAACTTGAAACAAGGACCACGTGAGACTAGGTCGGATTAAGTCTGGGCTTGGATCTTGGCCAGATCTGTGGCTTGGGATGCACCGAGGTACAAGATGTACCTCGGCCCACTCAAATATGAGTGGGGCTTGGACAAAATTGAGAAAAGTTTCAGAAGGTTTTTTCGTTCCAATCAAGGCTACCCCTTGATCATCCGGATCTAAGGCACAACATCTGCAGATGGAAGTAAAGCCTTTTGTACTCCCCAAAGAGGTCCGAGTGGGTACTACTCACTCGGACTGCAGCTTCTGGAGAGGCCCATCAGTGATGGGAGGCCTTGGGGGCACCTTGACTAAGTTAAAACACTCAGAAGAGGCCTAGAGGTTGGGTAGAGCATTCTGCCTTGTCTATTTAAGCCAAGGGAAAGACTGCCTCACTCACATTTGTATGAGGCAAGTAGATGTTGCACAAATGCACCAAGGAGAGCTCTGAGCTCACCGGAGTGAGGGGAGGGGAGCCGCTGCCAGATGGGAGCTAGGAGAGAGACTCTAGGCTAGCGAAAGTAGCTAGGAGGACTGGGAGGAGTGGCACTGGCCCAGGGATGTGCTCCGCCATAGCCCCCAAATTGTAGATGAGTAGGAAAGGCTAGAGGGAGGCCCATAGCCCTCCTTGAGGGGAGGACTCCTTCATGCCAAATTTTGAGACCTGAAAAGCAAAAAACATAGAAGATCAAGAAATAAAATATTCATACGAAAATTATTTCAAAAAAAATCTCATACTTCAAGAGATGTCTGGTTGCTAAATTTGCCATGAATGTATCGTTAGGAGGTCGCCATAGCCAGAGAAAGACGAAGGAAGGAGTTTGCTAAGCATGAGGAAGGAGGACATGAGGAGAAGGATAAGAAATATTGCATCTAGTTGAAGGGAAGGTGGAAGGTGAGAACTTTGAGGAAGGAGAAGACCATAGCCAAGGAATGAGAGACGAAGAGTTATCCTACAAGGAAGTGTTTTATTGTGTCGACACCAATTATCCAAGTGACAAAGAGAGGTGATGGGGAATGAAAGAGGTATTTTCTTCTTCCTTCTCTATTTCTCCTTCTTCTTCTTCTTCTTCTTCTTCTTCTTCTTCTTCTTCTTCTTCTTCTTCTTCTTCTTCTTCTTCTTCTTCTTCTTCTTCTTCTTCTTCTTCTNCTTCTTCTTCTTCTTCTTCTTCTTCTTCTTCTTCTTCTTCTTCTTCTTCTTCTTCTTCTTCTTCTTCTTCTTCTTCTTCTTCTTCTTCTTCTTCTCCTACCTCCTATTCACCTTCTTCTTTATCGTATTTTTCCCCTTCTTCCTCGTTTTCTTCACACTTTTCATCTTCTTCCTTGCCTTTCTCTTGGGAGTCATTGAGGTTTTAAGTACAATAGTTAGTAGACCTCCATTAAAGTTTCTCTCATTCTTGCACTTGGTTGTATCTCGCTTCACACCATAGTGTTTCTTCTACTCATGTGCATGTGTTTTGCCTACTTTTAAACATGGTCCTTGCACTTGGTTGTATCTCACTTCACTCTAGAGTGCTTCTTGTAGTCATGTGCACATGTTTTGTCTACGTTTCTACTTGGTTTCTCCAATTCTTGCACTTGGTTGTATCTCGCTCCACTCTAGAGTGCTTCTTCTACTCATGTGTATGCGTTTTGTCAACTTTTCTATTTCGTTTCTCTCATTCTTGCACTGTGTAATGACCCGTCATCACACGGACTGTAACAGACAGCTGATTTCTGAGTTTGCTCGTGGAATGCATGCCGTACTAAGTCCCCTGCCTGTTGAGTGGGTTGTGTTGGGTCTGAGTGCGTGCCTGTATGTGGTTGGTGTGCCTGGGTGATGAATGCGTGCCTGACTGAGTGCTTGAGTGTGTGTGTGACCCCGTCGGGGCCATGGATGTTGGGCAGGCCCGGTAGGGCCGGT
>BFEA01000858.1:88804-108131 GCA_003427395.1 Chara braunii | reverse complement strand
TGCTGGTGTACATTGTCTTTTCCAATCTTTTCTACTTCTTCTTCTTCTTCTTATCCTCTCCATTCTCTCAAGTCCATTCATTTCCTTTTGCAGTTGGTGAACATTGTGCTGATTGGTGAATTTGTACTTCGCAATTGGTCCGGGTCATAACAACTGGGTTGTATCTCGATGCACTCTAGAGTGCTTCTTCTACTCATGTGCATGTGTTTTGTCTACTTTCCTACTTGTTTTTTTCCATTCTTGCACTTGGTTGTATCTCGCTTCACTCTAGAGTGCTTCTTCTACGCATGTCCATGTGTTTTGTTTACCTTTCTACTTGGTTTCACCCATGCTTAACCGGGGTGTATCTCGTTTCATTATAGTGTGCCTTTACTAGTCATGTGGATGTGTTTTGTCTAGTTTCGTTCATGTTTTCTCTCATTCTTCTACTTGGGTGTATCTCGCTTCATTTTAGTGTGTTTCTACAGTCTACTAGTAATGTGAGAGTGTTTTGTCAAGTTTCCTTCACATTTTCAATTATCCTTGTACTTGGGTATATGTCGCTTCATCATGGTGTGCCTCTACTAGTCGTGTGAGAGTGTTATGCCAAGTTTCCTTCACGATTCCAATCGTTCGTCTACTTGGGTATATCTTGCTCCATCATAGTGTGCCTCTCCTAGTAAAGTGAGAATGTTTTGTAAGGTTTCCTTCATGCTTACCTCATTATTTCACATATATCTCACTTCATCATACTGTGGCTTTACTAGCCATGCACAAGTATGTTGTCTAGTTTCCTTCATGCTTTCACTCCATCTTCTGCTTGATTGTATCTCGCTTCATCATGGCATACTTCTACTAGTCATGTGCATATGTTTTGTCTAGTTTCCTTCATGCTGTCTCTCATTCTTCAATTTGGGTGTATCTTTTTTTTTCATCAAAGTGTGCCTCTAGTAGTCATCTGCATATGCTTTGTCTAGTTTCCTTCATGCTTTCTCTCATTCCTAAACTTGGGTACATCTCGTTTCATCATGGTGTGCCTCTACTAGTCGCGTGCATGTGTTTTGTCTAGTTTCCTTCACGATTTCTCTCATTCCTCAACTTAGGTATCTCTTTCATCATAGTATGCTCCTACTAGTCATATGCATGTGTTTTGCCTAGTTCCTTCATGTTTTCGCTCATTTTTCTACTTGGGAGTATCTCGCTTCATCATAGTGTGTTTCTACTAGTCATGTGCATGTGTTTTGTTTCTTTCCTTCTTAATTTCTCTCATTCTTTTACATGGATTTATCTCGCTCCATCATATTATGCTTCTACTAGTCATATGCATGCGTTTTCTCGAGATTCCTCATGCTTTCACCCATTCTTCTACTGGGGAGCATCTTGCTTCATCATAGTGTGTTTCTACTTGTCATGTGAATGTGTTTTGTCTAGTTTCCTTCATGCTTTCTCTCATTCTTCAACTTGGGTGTATCTCGGTTCATCCCAGTGTGCGTCCACTTGCCATGCTGATGTGTTTTGTGTAGTTTCCTTCATGCTTTCCCTCATTCTTCTACATGGGTGAATCTTGCTTCATCATAATGTGCTTCTACTTGTCATGTGCATGCGTTTTGTTTAGTTTCCTTAACGTTTTCACTCGTTGTTCTACATGGGTGTATCTTGTTGGATCATAGTGGCTTCTATTTGTCACGTGCATGGGTTTTGTCCAGTTTCCTTTATGGTTTCACTTGTTCTTCGACAAGGGTATATCCCGCTTTATCATAGTAGGCTTCTACTTGTCATGTGCGTGTGTGTTGTTTAAGTTCCTTCATGCTTTCACTCATCTTTCTACATGGGTGTATCTCGCTTTATCATAGTGTGCTTCTACTTGTCATTTGTCTGTGTTTTGTCTAGTTTCCTTCATGTTTTCACTAATTCTTCTACTTGGGTGTATCGCGCTCAATCCTAGTGTGCTTCTACTAGTTATATGCATGTGTTTTGTCTAGTTCCTTCATGCTTTTACCCATTCTTCCACTTGGGAGTATCTCGTTCATCATAGTGTGCTTCTATTTGTCATGTGCATGTGCTTTGTTTAGTTTCGTTCATGCTTTCCCTCATTCTTGAATTTGGGTGTACCTTGCTTCATCATAGTGTGCTTCTACTAATCATACATAAGTGTTTTGTGTAGTTTCCTTCATGCTTTCACTCATTCTTCAACTTGGGAGTATCTCATTTCATCATAGTGTGCTTCTACTTGTCATGTGCATATGTTTTGTCTAGTTTCCTTTATGCTTTCCCTCATTCTTCAACTTGGGTATACATCGCTTCATCGTTGTCTGCTTCTACAAGTCATACACAAGGTTTTTGTCAAGTTTCCTTCATGCTTCTACTTGTTGTTCTACTTAGGTGTATCTCGCTTCATCATAGTCTGCCTCTACTAGTCATGTGAGAGTGTTTTATCAAGTTTTCTTCAGGCTTTCGCTAATTCTTGTACTTGGGTGAATCCTTCTTCATCCTAGTGTGCTTCTACTTATCATGTGCATGTGTTTTTTCTGGTTTCGTTCATGGTTTCACCCAATGAAGGGGAGCAAGGTATCTGGGTTCCAAATTCTCGTCTGCAGATGCGACCAAGTCATGTGGGAGCGTTTTGTCAAGTTTCGTTCATGCGATCGCTTATTCTTCTACTTGGGTGCATTTCTCTTTATCCTAGCGTGCTTCTACTAGTCATACATTTCCCTCATGCTTTCACTCATTCTTCAACTTGGGTGTATCTCGCTTCATCATAGTGTGCTTTTGCAATTCATGTTTATGCCTCTTTGCTAGTTCCCTTCATACTTTCACGCATTCTTTCTACTTGCTTGTATCTCGCTTCATTATAGAGTGTTTATTTTACTGATGTGCATAAGTTTAGTATAAGATTTTATTTGGTTTCTTTTTCTCTTGCACTCGGTTGTATTTCGCTACTGTCGTGATGAGTCTTGCTATTGAATTCGTTGAACGCTTCATTTAAATTCGCTTAGTGTTTTTGCGTTAGCATTATAAAGTATGTGTTTTTTTTTCTGTTTTATTTGGCCTCGTCCTTTTTTTATCTTTGCACTATGGGCCAATGTCGTTTAATTTCAAAATTTTCGATGAATTTTGCACCGAAACTGCTGACGAAACGACGAATATTTGACCCCCTTTTAACCATCTCCCGAAAAATCTGCAAAATTCGAAATCGCTGCAAATCTGAGTTTTCCTGTAAATCTGAGTTTTTTTCAGTTTTCTGCAGGTTGATGTTTTGCTGTGATTATCACCAACTTGTTTTTTTCTGCAAAATCGGACTTTGAACAAAGTTGCAATGAACCCAGTCTAATAGATACTCAGAAGTCGTAAATCTACCGTAGTTTCAATATCTGCATGAAAGTCTCCAGATCGTGATGTGATATCTCAAACAGTAACTCGTTATCAAAAAGAGAAGAGAGTGAGGGGAGAATAAACAAATGAGAGGAAGAGTTAATAAATTCTTCAGATCCCTATCCTTCTCCGCGCTTCTTTCCACACCACATCATTAATGATAATAAGTATATTCTTGATCACACACAATAGTGCCACGTGGTGCTTAATCTCATGAAGACTCCGAAGAGACAACAAATTTCCAGTGATGATGTCAACCTCAGGTGAGTACCCGATTCCCTACATCCACAGATCACGATCTTTCTCCTCCTCGCAACCAGTCACCTCATGTAGATAGCGTGGTCAATGCCACATCAGCAATTGACACAGGTGGCATTCACCACATCATCAATGTAGACCCGTAGCAGCGCCACGTAGACCAGGAGCAGCACCACATAGACCAGAGGCAGCAACACGTCAGCATGCCACGTAGACTAGAAGCAGCGCCACATATACCAGAGGCAGCGCCACATCAACATGCCACGTAGACCGGAGGCAGCGCCACATATACCAGAGGCAGCGCCACGTCAGCATGCCACGTAGACCAGAGGCAGCGCCACATATACAAGAGGCAGCGCCACATATACCAGAGGCAGCGCCACGTCATTATGCCACGTAGACCAGAGGCAACGCCACGTCGGCATGCCACGTAGACCAGCGCCACGTCAGCATGGCCTGGCGCACTGAGAAAGCGCCAGCATGCTGCCTCCACCCCGTGCTGTCGCCCGCAGCGCTTGTGCACAACCAACATGTAGCCAGTGTCTAACCAAAGTCGAGCCAGCGTCAAAGCAGCATAGCAAGACTGAATGCCTTGACTCCCTTGAGTCCAGCCTTAAATAGCAGTCAACGAGGCTGTCTGGCCTCAGTGCATTTCCCCTCAGTCATCCAGATTGACTCACACCTGAAGGCCCAAATTGTACAGTTGCAGACTTCTCCCTTGGACCTGATGTTGTCTGTGTACCTGCATATAAACAAGTGTGTGTGCTTGACCTGCGGCCTTGGGCTAGGTACCTTTGGAATTTGACTGTTGGGTGGACCGACAGTTAACCAAAGTCAACTGTCACACGCCCAGGCCCTGAATTCGTGAAGGGTCTTTCTGCCCTTGTTTAGGTTGGGCTGAGGGCGGCCAGGTTAGCCTTCTGATGACCCTCAGTTCCATGAGACATATGGCATGGGTTATTACATTCCTGCCGTCCCGGTTTTCGAGTTCCATCGCAGAAAATTCATTATTTCTCAGTTAGCCCATGTTCATATGCAGCAACAATATCAGAAGCGGTAGGTAGAAGTTCTTTCCTACTAAACCATCTAGCTTCAGATGGAGGTTGGGACTTTATCGTTACCTTGTACTGCTTCTGAGGTCGTCCTCTGCCACCTGTAGAGAAATAGCCATGTTCCAATATTTTATCAACTTCGTAGCCTCCGTTCATAGAGGGTGGAATCATAAATGGCCTATCTGGAAAATCATCACTTTCTACATAAGGTAGCAATTTAGACGAATGGAAGACAGGGTATGTCCTCAGGTGTGGAGGTATGTCTACACGACAGAAAGGTCCATTTTCTCCTCCAGTTACTTTGAAAACTTCCCTGGGCCCATAGTAGACAGGTAGCAGTTTCTGAGACACGTTATCTTCCAAGGAAAATCCTTTAGACTTAACCCAGACAAAGTCCCCTTCTTGGAATTGTGAAGGTCGACGATGTTTATTAGCTTGTTCAATCATTTGCAACTGGGCTTTTTGTATGTTTTCCTTTACCTTCTTAATGTTTTCTTCATACAGAACTGCAAATTCACGTGTACCTGGGGGTAGCCTCTGAATCTGGTCCCTTGTTAAATCATCAATGGGACGTCTAGGCTTCCAACCTTTCTGCAGTGCGTTAGGTATTCTACTTGTGACAATATGTATATTGTTGTTATATGCACTCACAATTTTAGGCAAGTTCTCGTCCCAGTCAATTTGATCTGGGCGGACATACATTTGCAAAAGTTGTTGACAGAGATGATTCATTTGTTCAATTTGGCCATTCGTTTCAGGATGTCTGCCTGACGACATGGTCAACCTGGTTCCATAGACTTCCATTAACTGCTGAACCGAACATCTCTATCTGATACGATACTTTTGGGAAATCCATATTCAGAGACCATCGAATTTGAAGCTTTTGTATGATTAGTTCGGTTTTAACTTCAACGGACAAAGGAATGAACATAGCATACTTAGAGAATCTATCGACGATTAACATCACCTGACTATTACTGTTTCGACTCTTCGTGAGGCTCATAAAGTCAAATGAGATAGACTCACCTGACTCACTTGGAATAGGCAATGGTCGTAATAGTCCCATCGGATTCTCATGTGAGGGCTTGTTCCAATGACAGACAAGACATGTCCGCACATACGTTAGTACATCTTTCTTCATTCCTTTTCACTCAAAACGTTCTCACACATCAGCATACGTCTTCTTAAAACCAAAGTGACATTTCGCATCATGACATTCCCCAATGATTAAGCTCTTGATTGGTTCTAGGTGAGGAATACACAATCGTTCTTCGGTTTTATCCAATAAGAAGAGGAAGCCATCTGTCATTCGATATTCTGAAAACAACTCAGGGTTCTTTCGTAGAGTTTCAATGATAGGACTCTAAATAGGATCACTCCCATAACCCTGGCGGATCTGTTCTTTCAGTTCACTTCCAATATCGAGATAAGAGACAATAGTTCCAAAGAAATCTGCACGCCTGGACAAAGCATCTGCAACCACGTTAGACTTACCTTTTATGGTTTTCACCTCAAAGTCGAATGTGTCGAGGAAAGCGAACCACCTTACCAACTTGTTAGAGAGTCTGGGCGAGTCTTGATCCACTTCAAAGTAGAGTGATCAGAGTAGACAGTGAAATGCCTCCCTAACAAGTAGTGCTTCCTGGTATCTAGTGCAGCAACTAAGGCATACAGTTCCCACTCATAGGCGGAGTTGGCCACTTTCTCTGACGGAAGTCTTTTGGACATAAACTCTACTAGTTTATATCCCTTGCCATCATCCTGCTGTAGCACAACCCCAATCCCATACTGACTTGCGTCAGTCGTGACAATGAAAGGAAGAGAAGGATCAGCAATCTTAAGGATAAGGTAGTGAGGCAAAGCATGTTTTAAATTTCTAAACGATGACTCGACAACCACGACTTTTCCTTTTTCAGCAACTATCAAGGAGAAGTTTCTGACGAACTTCCTATAATAACTAGCAAGTCCTAGGAAAGACATGAGTTCAATGACAGTCTTAGGTTGAGGTCAATCTATGATTGCTGTTATTTTCTTCTCTTCAGGGCTTAGTCCTTCTCCGTATACTATGTGCCCTAGGTATAATACTTCAGGCTTAGCGAATTTAGACTTCTTCGGATTCATTTTGAAGTTGCCCTCGTGCAACTTCTGCAAGACCATTCGTAGGTGTTTTTCATGATCCTCTAGTGTTTTGCTATATACTAGAATGTCATCGAGATAGACTATTACGAACTGGTCAAGCCATTGACGGAATAACTCATTCATTGATGTTTGGAAGGTTGCAGGTGCGTTGGTCAGACCGAAAGGCATAACCACGAAATCGTAGTGACCATACCTGGTTCAGAAAGTCGTATTGTGTTGATCCTCAGGAGCCACCTCAATCTGATGATACCCTGATTTGAGATCAATCTTACTGAAGTATCTACACCCCTGCAACTGATCCAATAGATCGTCAATGCGCGAAAGAGGTTCCGCGTTTTTAATCGTGACGGAATTCAGCCCACGATAATCAATACATAAACGAAGTTCACCTTCCTTTTTTAGCACGAATAAGACAGGCCCACCATAAAGAGATGAGTTATGGCAAACCCATCCTTTATCAGTAAGTTCTTGCAGCTGCTTCTGCAGTTCCTCAAGTTCCCTTGGAGACATTCGGTAGATAGGACCCTTTGGAATCTTGCTTCCGAGAATGATCTCGATGGTGTACTTGATATCACGCTCGGTAATTCTCGTCGGCTCAGTCCGCAAGTCCTTTTACTCATCAAGAAGTTTCTCGATAGAAGGTGCATAGGATGAAGAACATTCACCAACTCGTTTAACAAACATCATTATCACCTCCTGATCCAACTTCTTTTTTACTACCGTTGATCGGAAAGTTGGGTAACTCATACAACAAAAAGACAAAGTAGAGTTAGAGGCAGACTTATGATACAACTTTATCACACACAGTTCGGACTTCTCGTCCTTGAGTTTGACAAGTTTATCTTTGAACTTAACTTCTGGGTCGGTTTCCTCATGCCAATCCATACCCAAAGTTAAGTCAAAGGGTAAATTCTTCTCAATTAGGAAGGATATCTCGTGTAGAATGTTCTTACCTTCCTTTGTCCTGAAATAACACTTGACACGATCGACATATTGAGAGACACTGATCGTGCTCTTGTCAGCCAGTATAGACGTAATAGGTCTAGGTAAATCTTTTACCTTCATTCCCAGATACAACTTACGAATTGCCTTCTCTGAGATATAAGACCGCGTGGATCCCGGATCTAACAGGGCACCTACTCGCATGTGTGCAATCTCAATGTCCACAATCATGAACTCACCCTTAGACTTCGTTTTCTTCGCCCATGAGCTCCGTAGTGCTATTAGTTCAATGCCGAGCTCGTGAAGGGAATCGTCCAGTGAGACAAAACAAAGGACTGTGTCAGGGTGGTATGGACGACGACGGACGAAGAGTCATCCTCTGCTTTAAGAGTCGAAGGGATAAAAGGCGTTACAAGCGTCTTTCCTTTATCTTCGTCTAATCCCTTCAACTCAGTAGGAGCAAATGCTACTCCTACTCGCTGCTCACTTTTGGGTTTCGAATAAGCGGGCACCAGGCTATCACGTGCCCCACGGTGCCACACTTGAGGCACTGGCGATTGTCCATTTTGGACTGCCATTCCTCTCGATTCATATTCATTTTTTCCCAAGGCCTTCCGAACGCAATGCCGCTCGGGAAACGAGTGTGGCCTCTTCTTCTTCTTCCACTGATTTTGGCCTCCCTTGTTGGCCATGACAGCAGTGACGTCACCCTTCCCGGACTCACTATTGCCATTACCTCCTCCTTTCTCAGACTCTTCAAGAGGTAACTTCTCTACAGTCTCATCATCAAATAGCACAAGCATATGGTCCTGACGCTTTTGCCGCCAAAGGACCCGCTTGCCATAACCACCTACCGGTCTCGACTTAACCACTGAAGTGCAAGACCCTTTTACCTGCGCGGTCATTTGCTCTCGTTGAAGAGCGAGATCGCAAATCTGCCCATAGTTATGCTTTCCAGACTTCGATTTTGCCACGAGCTGTCCACGAATAGGCTCGGGTAAAGCACGTGAGTAGATATAAAGGACCTAGTTGTCCTGAAGGTTCAGTCCAGGTACCTGCAACAAACGATCAACTTCACATCACAGTGAATCAACTGAAGACCAACGCTTCTGGCCAAAGGTGGTGAGCTCGTCGAAATCTTTACCGGTTGTCGTCTTGTCGAGAAATCTCTCCTTAATCTTTTGGAGAAATTGTCTCAACGTCAGGGTCTTTGCCCACTCACCTATATCCACAAATCCAGCGGCATTGGCTTCGGCCACCACCCATTCCTTGGTCACTCCTCCCAAATAAGACGTGGAGAAAGCGATATGGCTCTTAGGCTCGGCGGGTGCAATACTACAATAAGTTTGTATCTCGATAATCCACAACAACAAATTTTCTTCCTTTTTGTTACTGTAGGTAAACGACAATTTCATGTTAACCTTTTCTTTCTTTTTCGGCTTCTCCACTTCCTTAACCGGTTCTTCCTTCTTAGCCGGTTCTTCTCTCTTACCGGCCGGTTCCTCTTTCTTCTTAGTCGGTTCTCCTTTCTTTCCTACCGGTTCCTCAGACTCTTTTTTCGAGGGTCAGGGTTGGTCCTCCCCTCGCATTTCATCTTTCATAAGTTTCTCCTGGGTGTTTTTTTTTCTATTTCCCCCTTTTTCTCCCCCTCAGAGCCCACCTTGTCCTTTCCTTTCATCATTCTCATCATACTTTCTAATGAGACAGTGTTAGAGTCTATTTTCTTTTCAAGATGAACAAGANCCTCAGAGCCCACCTTGTCCTTTCCTTTCATCATTCTCATCATACTTTCTAATGAGACAGTGTTAGAGTCTATTTTCTTTTCAAGATGAACAAGATAAGCAATAATAGATTGCAATACGGACGACAACTCAGTCTCAACTTCCTCGAAGTGAAACCGTTCCCTCATTTCCTCTAACATTTTATTTTGTTGTTCTCTCTCTTCTTTCTTTCTGAACTCTTCAATTCTTCTTCTTTCTTCCCTTAAGGTATTTTCTAACTGTCTGACATTCTCCTCCATTAGTTCCACAAACAGTTGTGGTTCCACTTTCTCTTCTTCTCTCGTCTCTTATTGCTTTCCTTTTTGGCTCATTCCTTCCAACTGCTTGGCGACGTACAGGTCAAGAGTCATACACACTTGTTTAACGAGTTCCTCGACTCGCCGCCCGGTTTCCAGCATCTGAACACTAGTTTTTGCGGCCTCAAGTTCATTCTCTGCTGCTTGCAGGTTGAACTGTCCGTAAACGTGTTGTTCAACTGCTGGTCCGACACCATGTACCTCACCAGGAGGTTGCCGAAGAAGGCCTTGTAATGTTTGCCTTCTTGCATCAATCTGTCCATGCGTCTTGAGGTCCCGTACTTCTTCATCAGCGTAGACTATGAGAGGGATAGGAAAGAAGAGAAGTGGAATGAATCGCGTCATGATGGAGGCACGCTGAATTTCCAGAGAGAGTTCATTTTTCCCCACGTATGTTTGCCGCACAATAAATAAAATCAAAAGACATAAATAAATTTCACAGCTCACGCAACTTTTACAGCAAGAATAATCAACAAAAGGAATGAGTTCTCAATCAGTTTTTTCTATCCTAACTTTGCTGTCTGTTTTCTGTGTGGTGACGTCCTACAGTTACAGGTACAGGTACCGCAGCCATGACCAGTGTGATCAAGACAACAACACACGTGTGAGTATACACGGCAACCACAGACAAAAATAGGTAAGTAGAAAGCTAGCACAACAATACAATCAATGGTTAGCTCCTACTATACCATCTGCAGAAGCAATGCAACCCTTAACACAGTCTTTGCATGCCACGTGTCCACCCTGGCATGCCAACACAACAACTAATCTGCCACGTCAGCACAACAAGGACCTGGTAGGTCTACAAGGGGGGATATCACGTCAGCAGCACAAACCTGTCACACTCTCAACATTGGCGAACCATATCGGTACATCAATAACATGCCACATAAGCAATGTGCCTCATCAGCGGTACCAATTTCTCTCTCTGTACCAGCGCCACGTCAGCACATTGCCAACGAAGCTCTCGTTGGTATCTTGAAATCTTCAATGCAGCTACGTCATCATCTTCAAGGGAAGGTTGCTCATAGGTGCATTGCACATGCGGCACCTCCCACTTACCTGGGTGCCACATCAGCACCTGACAGCTGCCAGCAGATCGTGATGAAAAAGTTTGCTCCGATACCAAATTGCAATGAACCAGTCTAATAGATACTCAGAAGTCGTCAATCTACCGTAGTTTCAATATTTGCGTGAGAGTCTCCAGATCGTGATGTGATATCTCGAACAGTAACTCATTATCAAAAAGAGAAGTGAGTGGAAGGAGAATAGACAAAGGAGAGGAAGAGAATAAACTCTTCACATCCCTATCCTTCTCCGGGCTTCTTTCCACACCACATCATCAATGATAATAAGTATATTCCTGATCACACACAATAGTGCCACTTGGCACTTTATCTCATGAAGACTCCGAAGAGACAACAAATTTCCAGTGACGACGTCAACCTTAGGTGAGTACCCGATTCCCTACATCCACAGATCACGATCTTCCTCCTTCTTGCAACCAGTCACCTCATGTAGACAGCGTGGTCAATACCACATCAGCAATCGACACATGTGGCATTCACCACATCATCAATGTAGAGCAGTAGCAGCGCCACGTAGACCAGGAGCAGTGCCACATAGACCAGAGGCAGCGCCACGTCAGCATGCCACGTAGACCAGAGGCAGCGCCACATATAGCAGAGGCAGCGCCACGTCAGCATGGGACGTAGACCGAAGGCAGCACCACATATACCAGAGGCAGCCCCATGTCAGCATGCCACATAGACCAGAGGTAGCGCCACATATACCAGAGGCAGCGCCACATATACGAGAGGCAGCGCCACGTCAGCATGCCACGTAGACGAGAGGCAGCGCCACGTCAGCATGCCACGTAGACCAGCGCCACGTCAGCATGGCCTGGCGCACTGAGAAAGCGCCAGCATGCTGCCTCCACCCGGTGTTGTTGCCCGCAGCGCCTGTGCACAGCCAGCATGTAGCCAGTGTCTAACCAAAGTCGAGCCAACGTCAAAGCAACATAGCAAGACTGAATGCCTTGACTCCCTCGAGTCCAGCCTTAAATAGCAGTCAGCGAGGCTGTCGGGCCTCGGTGCATTTCCCCTTAGTCGTCCAGATTGACTCACAGCTGAAGGCCCAGATTGTACAGTTGCAGACTTCTCCCTTGGACCTGATGCTATCTGGGTACCTGCATACAAACAAGTGTGTGTGCTTGACCTGCAGCCTGGGCTAGGTACCTTTGGACTTTGACTGTTGGGTGGACCGACAGTTGACCAAAGTCAGCTGTCACACGCCCAAGCCCTGAATTCATGAAGGGCCTTTCTGCCCTTGTTTGGCCTGGCCTGAGGGCGGCCAGGTTAGCCTTCTGATGACCCTCAGTTCCACGAGACATATGGCATGGGTTATTACAAAGCCAACAAATAGGGGTCAATGCGTAGAAGTAGGAGGATGTCGTCGCCATCTTGCACCTTCTTCCTCCTCCACTTCCATCACCCATCCACCATAGCCAAACACCTTGCACCTCCTTCCTCCACTATCTCTATTACCCATCCACCATAGTCAAGCACCTTGCAATTTCTTCCTCCTCCACCTCTATCACCCAACTACCATAGTCAAGCACCTTGCAACTTCTTCCTCCTCCATCTCCATCACCCATCCACCATAGCGAAGCACTTTGCACGTTCTTCACCATCCACTTCCGTCACCTATCCACTGTGGCCAAGCACCTTGCACCTTCTTCCTCCTCTGCCTCCATCACCCGTCCGCTATAGTCAAGCACCTTGCATCTTCTTCCTCCTCCACTTCCATCACCCATCCACCATATCCTAGCACCTTGCACCCCCTTCCTCTTCTACATCCATCATCCATCCACGGTAGCTAAGCATCTTGGGTCTTGTTCTTCCTCAACCTCCATCACCAATCCGCCATAGTCATGCACCTTGGATCTTCTTCCTCCTCCACGTTCATCACCCATCCATCATAGCCAAGCACCCTGCACCTTCTTCCTCCTCCACCTCCATCACCCATGCCTCATCGCCAAGCACCTTGCACCTCCGTCCTCCTCCACCTCCATCACCCATCCGCCATTGCCAAGCGCCTTGCACCTTATTCCTCCACCTCCATCACCCATCCGCCATAGCCAAGCACCTTGCACCTTCTTCCTCTTCCACCTCCATCACTCATCCACGATAGCCAAACACCTTGCAACTCCTTCTTCCTACACCTCCAACACTCATCCACGACAGCAAAGCAACTTGCACCTTCTTCTTGTTCCACCTCCATCACCCATCCACTATAACCAAGCACCTTGCACCTTCTTCCTCCTTTGCCTCCAACACTCGTCCACCATGGCCAAGCGCCTTGCATGTCCTTCCTTATCCACCTCCAACACTCCTCCACCATAGCGAAGCACCTTGCACCTTCTTCCTCCTCTGCCTTTATCACTCATCCACCATAGCCAAATGCCCTGCACCTTAGTCTGCAACTTTGTCTTACTTCACTAAGGGATGTGGGACTACTGGAGCCTAAGGGGATTCTTGGGAGAGGAGATAGGGGTTTAGATTGGAACAATGAAGGATCTCTCTCTCTCTCTCTCTCTCTCTCTCTCTCTCTCTCTCTCTCTCTCTCTCTCTCTCTCTCTCTCTCTCTCTCTCTATTCCTTTGTACCTCATTCCTCTAAGGTATTCCGGATTCTTGTTCTTCCGCTTTTTTCTCCATCTTTGCTAGCAGCTAACCCTTCTCCACTCTCTTGCCCATTGCCAGGGAACAAACAGTGATGATGTCACTTAGTAGACAAAGAGGAGAAGGGGAGGGTAGTCTGTCCCTTGTGCCACCGAGAGGAAAATACTTGAGACTGTGGGAGCTTGCTGAGAAAGAGGAAAGAGAGGTCAATGAACTCAACCAACACCCAGAATGCATAAGGAAAAACGGAGATTGAATGAGAAAACAAGGAGCGAAAGTCATAAGAAATGGAACAAGAAAATTAACTAACGAAGGATATGCATGCGGGAGGGGTTGTGTGCTGAGCCCACCAGGGGTTGTGTTTGTCTTTGATTGTGTTGAGTAGTGCAAAGATTGGACTCCCAATGCGGCTGAATAGCTAAAGAGAGATTGAAATGCAAAAGAGATTGAAATGCAGAAACGATGTTGGAACCCCTGATTCTTGAATCGAGTCTCGACCCTTGAGACGGGATGTATGAATAGAATGTGCACAGTAGAGGAACATGGAAGATGGGGGCAAGAGAGAATGGAAAGACCGAATGGACAACAAAAAATAGGACAGCGAGGTCCAAGGACCTTGAGATAGGACTCGGGACCACCAAGACCAATAGTCTCAAGATGGGACTCTGGACCAGTAGGACACAAAGGCGGAGGAAAGAGGACCGCAGGGGCACAAGGACTTAGATTAGACCAAGGAAGTAAGTCGATAACAAATTGGGAGATATTTTAAGAAGGTTCCGGGAAAAACAAAAAAAACGGTTTTTTTCGCAAATCGTCGAAAAAGAGGAAAAAGTGGGCAAACATGAGCGGAACAACTCCGTTCCAAGGCAGGAACGTCCGGAGGGACCTGTGACGAACCAGCTTCCGGACCTGCGCCATCTTTCGGACCCCTTCGCTTGTCGTGTTTTCTTTGCATCAAGATGTGTCCTGGTCGACCCTCGAGACCCCCTCTCCCCCCTGTCCCTTTTTTTTTTATTAAAGGTACCTCGCTGGAATCTGTATTTTTGTCAATACTAGTGGTTCTTGAAATTCCATCATTTTTGTAATTTGGAAATACATGGGAATTACGCGCGCCTTAGAGAGCGCGCTCGGAATTTGGCTCGACAGTTGGGAGTTCCGGAATTTACGGAACTCGATGCGTCCTTTCACGCGCGAATGTTCTCGGCCTCGACATGGAAAACTCTAGGAATTTTGTAGGAATATGGATAGACGTAGGACTTTCTTCCTTTTCCCGCGTCTACTTTTCGTGCGGATATGGTAATTTCAATTTTTGAATTAGCGCAGGGTTGTGAAAAACTGCAACTGTTTCGGTGCCCATTTTTCTTTTGCTGATCGGCACCATGCAAACGAGCTTCCTCCTCCTTCCTTCTTGCACTCCTCCCAGCGCCCTTCTTCCCGCGCACATGTTGTCTCACGCTCTCTCCCTGTAACTGTTTTTCTCTCTCCTTCCCCGCGTGCGCCCTTTTTCTCTTTCTTGATCATCTGAATCTTGGATCCGTTTCGCGCTAATCTTTGCACTCCTCTTCTTCCCGCTCCAAAAACCTCGAAAACCCGGTCGATCCTCTCTTCCCATCTAGCCAAGGAGAAGCACAGTGTAAGAGGAGATTCCTACTGCGCGACGATTCCGATTAGCTGAGATCGGACCCGGAGGGATCAACATGGCTTTCAACAGACGATTACTCTCAAGCCCTCCCTCACCTTCCTTTGTCTTACCCTGCATCTTTCCTTGCATTTATCTTCCTTCTCGCAACTATAAATTCTGTCGGCGCATCTGCAATTCTCTCTCTCAACTCGTCAGTCAGCTTCTGGAAAGCAGTGGCTAGACGGTGTGCATGTGATGCGAGTCGAAAAGTCCTGACGGGCTGACTGCAGACGGGCTGGCTGTGCACCTGATCGCCGCGACGGACTATGGGATTGGGGCAAGCCCGCGCAGAAACTAAGTCGGTGGGGTGACGATCACAATGGTGGCAGGTGGCACACGACGGTCGGGACCGTCGGTGCATGTATGAGAAGTGACAGGAGTTGAATGGATGAATGGCCCGGGGTCATGCTGGAACTTTACGGCGGATGCGCCTCCTTGTCTTTGTCCTATTTTTTTGTGTGAGTGCAGCTTCGCGGTAGTTAAGCCGGAAACTCATTTCATCTCCAGACTTTTGTGTGATTGTCCTCTGTAGAGTTCATTTCGCTCGCTTACCTTCTTATGTGAATGACTATGCATGATTGAGAATGATTGTTGATGGGCCGACGCTTTGATTAGACTCGGGATAACGGGGCAGGGGTGCCAAGCACACGGAGCACTTAATAATGTATGGCTGCCATTTTCGCACCTTCCGCGGCGAGTAATTGTGAATGCTTTGTCTTGGATTAGACTTAAGAGTTGCTGCAATCGGTTGCGTAAGAATGATTAAATTGTTGGCAAGGACAATGTTGTTGGGATTTTGTTCGAGAATGCAAGAGTGTTTAGATTTGTCGATAATGTGATTTGAAATGCCTTGCGTGCAACCTGACAGGTGATCCGTGTTCTCAGAGAGAAGAAAGGCGCCACGTACGACCTCCATACGTGGATCACCAACTGTGTCCCACTTGATGTAAGTACGGTGTCGGGACTAGTGGGTCCCGAGATAAGTCTTGGGCTTTGAGAGGCGGTATCCTGCAGAACTGTGTGCGGCAAAGAAAACCGGAGGCAAGAAGGGTAGAAAGGCTAAGGGCAGTAGTACTGGTACTTAGGGGCTTAAAGGTTGCCCAGGGTCACTGAAAATCACTAGACCAAGGAGAGACTGGCGGGACGGCGAGCGGCAAGAGACCGTAAGAAATCGGCAAAGGCGGCCGTTCCCCGAAAGGGAAAGGGACCGCCGGGGAAAGTAGTGTGATAGGCTGCACGACGCAAGAAGAAAAGAATTGAGGAGAGAATGATAAGTAAGGTGCCGCCGCGTGAGGATGTAGCCCGTGCCAAGAGGGCCACCGGGATGCGGCGTCAAGAAGGCCAAGAGGCCATGGGCCAGGTAAGAGAGCCACAACCAAAGAGATCGATATACGGAACGTGAGAAAGACAAAGGAAATGAGGCCACCGTAGGGGGGAAAAACGTCAAGAGAACCCGGGACCATCGACGGGACAAAGTGTCGGGGACCACCGGCAGGACAAAGTGTCGGGACCGTGAGGAAGACAAAGTGTCGGGGACCACCGGTGGGACAAGTACCGACGGGACAAGTACCGGCGGGACCACCGGCGGGACAAGTACCGGCGGGACCACGGCGGGACGAGTACCGGCAGGACCACTAGCGGGACTAGTGTCAGGGCTAACACGGACAAGTGGCGGGGACTTGTGAAGTCCCAAGGAAAAATTGTGGTGCAACGGGAGGTGCAAATAATTCAGGCAAGCCGCACCGTCAAGATCAAAGATCTTGACGGCCAAGAATATTAGCGCCACCAGCACAGGCACTAGTGGGAGCAAGCGGGAAGGCCAAAAGAAAAAGAAAAAGCAAAGAAACATGTGATGGGAGACATGGGAGCAATCCGAAAAATCTCGGATTGGCCTCCCCCAAGAAAATGAAGTCAAAAGGGACTCCATGAAAAAAATGGGCCTCCTGGGGAAAATCGGAGTATGAGGGTCTACCGTTGGGAAGGGATAAAGGCAAACGGAGGCTCTCATGGGCATGGGAAGGCCACAAGTGCAGTCCGAGAAATAACGGACCGACCGTTGGGCATGGGAAGGGCCAAAACTAAGAGGAAGAACCTAAAAAAGGGCCTTAACGACTAGTTGACACTTGACATGCAAAAGGAAAAAGAAAAAGAAAAAGAAAAAGAAACGGAAAAAGAAAATGGGAGGTGAGAGGGAATGAGTGAGTTGGCCGTCAGTAGGGACTGTAGTAAGTACGGACTAGCAAGTCCCTACTGTCCACAAGTGGAGGAAAAAAAAAAAAAAAAAAAAAAAAGTCAAAAGGGCACTAACAGCCTAAGACGGTCACCCAGGGGATGCATTTGTGACCAGATTCATTTTGGTATACGTCGGTTACAAAGTATCTTGATTTTCTCTTGAATTTGCAGAGAAAAAAAAATAAATCAAACCCTCATGCAACTGAGATACAACGAATTGCATGAGGTAGGGCAAACACATGTTTTAGGTGCACCGGGAGCCAAAATGGAAACCGGATGCACTTGGGAATTGACCGTTTTCTTTTCTTTCAGTTTGAGGCTAGTTGTGGGGCAGTGGGACTAGGAAAATGACCCCTACTACAGTCCGAGTTGCAACGAACTACATGGGGAAGGGAAAATACAAGTTGAAGGTGCATCCGGGACCAGTATTGAGCCCGGATGCATTCAAAAGTTGAGCACTTCATTTTCCTTCAGTTGGGGGCGAGTTGTGGGGCTGCGGGACTAGGAGATTGAGCACCATTGCAGCTCGAGAAATAACGGACTGCCTGGGGATGCCTAGGCCAAGAGAAAATGAGTCGCGGCATGCCCCAAAGAGCTAGAAAACATTGTCGTAGGCATAAGGGATGGTGACGGTAAATGGTGACGGCAAGGTGGGGGTCTCGCGACCGGAAATAATCGGCACGCTCGAAACGCATGGGAAAAATGGTTTGGGACTGTCGGGGACAAGGGGAGTCCCAAATAAAAATGGGACGTTGACCGGAGCGACGCCGGGGACTAAACAGACCCTAATAAAAATTGTCGAAAATTGAGATTTTGTCGAGAGCACCGTCGGCGGGACAAAAAAACGGGACTAACACGGGGAAGTGGCGGGGACTTGAGGTGTCCCGAGGGAAAACCACAAGCCAATGTGGGGAGTGGATGCGCGCGGCCAACGGCGCCGTCAAGATCAAAGATCTTGATGGTGGAGAATATTAGCACCACTAGTGCAAGCACTAGTGGAGCCCAAATGGGAGGACTAACGGTAAAAGAAAAGAGAAAACGGGAGATGGGAGGGCTGCCCAATAGTCCGGGATATCTCGGACTAGCTAGGCATGAGAAAATAAAGCTCCAAGCTTCTAAGGGGCCCCGTGCCAAAAGAAGGCTGTCAGTTTGCAGGTCTAGAAGGGACTGTGAGCTAGTGTGTAGAGCTCTAGAGGCTAGTGGTAGTGGGAAAGGTGATCCGCCATAGCCTCCAGGCTGTGAAGAAGAAGGCAAGGCTAGAAGGAGTCCTATTAGCCCTCCTAGAGGGAAGGACTCCATAGCCATAGAGGTAGGACCCGATTGTAGCATGGGAAAAGGTGAGAGAAGGGAGAGAAGGGCTTGAAGAAGAAGGAAGCTATAGCCAAGGGGGTGCTTGAACAAGGAAGGAGGAGACTTCATCAAGATTGGTACTTCATCCCAAAACACCAAGGAGGTGAGTGGAGAGGAGGGACTCCTCCTCCTCCTTCTTCTTTTTCTTTTTCTTCTTCTTCTTATTTATTTATTTTTTCTACTTCTTCTTCTTCTTCTTCCTCTTCTTCTTCTATTTCTTCCCCTCCTCCTCCTCCTCCTTCTTCTTCTTCTTCTTCTTTTTCTTTTTCTTTTTCTTCTTCTTCTTCTTCTTCTTCTTCTCTTCTTCATCTTCCCCTCCGTCTACTTTTTCATTTCTCTCTCTCTCCCCTCCTTTTCCCCACTCTCTTCTTTCCTTCCTCTCTCCATAGGAGCTCTCCCAAGCATGAGGATAGGTGGTAGGGAGCCTTCCCACTAGTAATGATCTCTCAATAAACTCTCCCTTCACTCTCATGTGAATCGTCACTTTCCCCCTTGTGATTTCATGCATTTGGGTGAGTTCTACTCACTCTACTCTCACTTTCTCTCCATTTCTCTACTTGGATG
>BFEA01000858.1:58163-73936 GCA_003427395.1 Chara braunii | reverse complement strand
CCAACCACCTTCCACCTTCCTCCTCCACCATCTCCTTCACCATCTCCTTCACCCATCCACCATAGCCAACCATCTTCCACCTTCCTCCCCCACCATCTCCTTCACCCATCCACCATAGCCAACCATCTTCCACCTTCTTCCTCCACCATCTCCTTCACTCATCCACCATAGCAAAACATGTTCCACCTTCTTCCTCCACCATCTCCTTCACCCATCCACCATAGCCAACCATCTTACACCCTCTTCTTCCACCACCTCCTTCACCCATCCACCATAGCCAAACCACTTTGCACCTCCTTCCTCCTCCGTCCTCTTCCGCCACTCGGAGATCCGGAGCAAAAGGGGAGGCACCAAGGAATGCAAGGGACGATAGGTAGGACGGTAGGGCACGCTAGGGGGCAAGGTTGATTAGGAATTAGAAGTCGTTTCCTCCTCCCTTCCCTCTCTCTCTCTCTTCCTCTCTCTCTCTCTCTCTTTTTTTCTCTCTCTCTCTCCTACTCGCTCTCTCTCTCATTCTCCTCCCTAGAGCCTTCACCTTCACCTTACCCTCTCCCCCTCTTCCTTCTTGGCACGTGACTAACCCCTCCCCTCTCACTTGTTACATTGCCAGGGGTCGAACGGTGAAAAGAAGCGGTCCTCACTTGGTGGAGAACGAAGGCAAGGGGAGGATAGTCGGTCCCTTGCGCCACCAAGAAGGAGAAAGGAAAACCCTTGAGAATTTGGAAGACAAGGACCTTGAAAAAGTGAGAAAGTGAGAGCTTCGCACAAGGTCAGTTGACTCAACCATTTCCCCGACTGCATGACTGAGGAAAAAACATGGCTTAATTGTGGCAAGGAAGGGAAAGGCAAGGGAAGCATAAAGAAGAAAGGAACTTAGGCTTGCGAAAAGGGCGATGTGTTGACCCCATTGGGAGATTGTATCGGTTTTTGCTTGTGTGTGGGATTGTGCAGGTGAGTAGCTTGGGATGACTCGAGCGGGACTAGGTCGGGGGTACACGGGCAAGAAGGAGAGAAGGGATCGGATGGGAAGGCCATAGGCCTAGTGTAAACTCCAACGTGGACGGGCCTTGGTGTAGGATGCTGGGAACAGGGGATCAAAAAAAATATAAGGGGCGTGACTTTGCAGGCTGAATGTGTGCCTCGTCCCTTTGAATGCAATAAGGAAGCCCGAAAGGACTAAGGGCGGGCGATGGATGTATGAAAGAGGATGCATGTGTCAAGCAGAAAAGGGTAGGGGCTAGGGGATGGACGGCGCCGCCACACCCCGGTGATGCCATAGGAGTTGTTGTGCTTCGTGAAAAGGTGCGTGGCCCAAGGATGACGCTTGGCCTACGCACAAAAGAAGAAAAATTCTCAATAACCCCCCCCCTGGACTGCTTGTGTATTGGAAGGAGCAATTGTTTGGCCACATCTAAGTGAATCGAGAAAACGTCGTGAGTGACCGTAAAGTTACCATCTAGCGCGGGAGCGGAGCTACATCCCACAATGTTAAAGCCCTCTTGCAAATGGCCCATCCCCATCCATCTTATAGCACTAGGTGGGGGTACCCCTTAGACGAACGCTCGGTGCCCTGAGCTTGAGCGTGGGCGGAGCATAGCCAAATGGAACCCGCAGTGGGGTCGACACAGGCTCGAAAGTCTTTCAGGGTACGGCCCTACAAAAAAAATGGTGGAGGTGTCGGGTATAGGGTTAAATTGACCCTTACGATTCCGGAGGGGGCGCCCGACGCATGACCGTGTACATAACCGAAGAGAAGAAATTTGGACTTGTGCATGCTCTTTCCCTTTGAGAGAATTAGACTTGAGGGCGGCTGGGCACATGGCATGGCCAGGCCTAGAGGTATAACATGCATGCTGCACCTTATTAGCTTACTCCTCGGTGGAGTGGCTCTAGCCCCCCTTCCTCTGGTGGTGGTGTTCGCCAGTCCAGGGAAGCCTTGGGCAAGTCGCAGGTCGACCCCTCCTCTTCATGTGAAAGGGGGGCTCAGGTTACCTGGCAGGCGGTTGGTGCTTCGGCTTAGGCCGGGGTCCAATGAAAATCCCACGGCAGAGTGATCCGACCGACTCGGTGCTCTTTCCCCCTTCTTCTTCTGAGCTCAGTGGACGCATGCACTGTACACTTGAAATGCTTGAAGGAACCAACATGAACATAACGGTCATCAAGAAGGACTAATTCTACGCTATGAACGGACAGACGAAGGAAGATAAGGGAATGAAGGGAGTTGCTAGACTCCAAGGAAAACTAGCTCACCTTTGAAGATGCTCACGAAAAGGGACCAGCCACTGTGTATGGATAATAGGGGGAGTAACACACATTGTCCTGAGAGAAAATTGTGAGGCTTGGGTAGGAAGCGCTGGGTGCACCAAGGGAAAGGCACTTATTCTATGTGTGTCCCGCTTGAGACTTGTGGATTGCATGAAAGGGGAATTGAGCATCCTGCCACTTCGGAAGGAAATGGTGGGTCTGCACCGGCTGGTACGGGTTGCGAAACGTCGTTCTCTTTGAAGTTCGTCGGGTTCCATGTGCGGAGGTCGGGCCACCAGGCTGTCAGGCAGGAGTTGGTCTCTTCAGTTGATTAGTGGCATTCCCTCCTGGGCGGACAGAGCATCGCTCGACACCTTACCCAGGCGGGGTGTGAAACGTCTCCTCACGCGGGGCGGCTGCTTGTCGACAGACGGCAGGGGGACCACTCCATGTGGGGCATGGAGGGAACCTCAAAGACGATTCGTAGCTTCTCGCGGTACGGCCTGGTAAAGGCTCATTCTTATTGGACCGATGGATGTGAATGCCCGAACGACTGACTTTTGTCCTCACCGGGGTACGCGAGGTGATTCCCTGTGCCAACGGGGGTGTGCAAAAGCGGCAAGACGAGATGGGGTATACTAGGCAAGAAGGTGAGGGTGTCCCCCCACTGGAGTCTGGGTACCGCGCTCACGACGGTTGAGCTGTGCTTGAGGTACGGGATGAAACTCTGCCAAAAGTAATAGTGGAGAGACCACTTTTGGGGAAGAGGCCGGTGAGGAGATGACCGGCCTGTGTGCGAGGATTGCCTGATTTTTTTTCCTTCTTGTGCCTCCCTCTGTAAGGTTGTTTGAGATTGTTGGGTAGGGACCAAGTTTCTAAGTCTATTCTCGCCCCCTATCTAAGTCCGCACAAGTGAGAGAAGATGGGAAGGAGCAGGGATAGGGGTCGGAAGGAAAGGAACCAAGAAAAGGAACGCTGGCTAATGGTGACCAGTTGAAGGTGCGACCGGGTGACGATACTCGAAAAATCGGCAAGGGAAATTAGGGAGACCCGGATGAGGGGTCTGAAATAATTCTCATCTAGGAAAAAGTTAGCTAGACCGAAGGGGCCGTGCGGTGCTCTCTTATGGAAAACAGGAACCGGGACTGGAAAACGAGATGGTGCGGTGACTGTCGTCCCCAATCTATTCCAGCGGTCTGGAAATGCCGATAGATGTAAAGGACGGGGTATCCGTCGTCCTCCCGGAAGAAGGAACGTGGTCAGACCTGAAGCCAGCCTATCAAACTGTGATGCTGGACGAGAAGGACACATTCCTCTTGATAGAGACAATATGGACTAAGGTCAACCTGACGAGATTGTCGCCGAGCTTGATGGACTTGGAATTCCGAGGTACGGTGGAAGCTCGAGGGTGGGTTTACCTATCCAAGGATAGTGAAAATGCGATGGTGATAGAATTGGTATTGGGGACTGCACCGGACTTGCTGTTTAGGCAAGCAGAGCGGGAGGTAGTATGGGCAGTGTGTCAACGGGCGGAGATGGAAAGGGACAAAGTAGAGGTGCGAGTGGAACTCGGAGATAAAAGAAATGTGAGGCGACCCCTCAGAACGATGAGATGCGTACTACCCCCATTTCTGGTGGACGCGATCTTTGGAACCCGGAATAGATTGGAGCAGATATGCCGGTCAATGACAAACCTGAGGCTGTACCAGTCTGCCCGACAGGACTTCTTTAGGCTGTCAGTAAAAATGAGGTCTTTCAGAGGAAACTGGGCGGAAGAGTTAGCCGACATTCTAAACTACCTTAGCACTGACGACGTCTATGTCCCTAGCCCAATACATTGGCGGATAGTTTACCGAAATGTGGCAATTGGGGAAACCTTCTTAGAAGGGCTGAGGGAGTTGTTCTATGATGAAGAGAATGATTTCAGCGACGGGGGGGGCGATGACGAGATAGAGGATTGAGACTTCTGAGAAGTGAGGCTCACCAGGGGGAAAATGGGCGGTCGGCTCTGTGCAGGAAAGGAAGCGATGGCCAACTACTACTAAGGGACTGCACATTTAAAGGTTGGGAGCCAAAACGAGTCAAGGGTGGGGTAGAAATGTTCATACCGGCGGATAATGGATGGAGAGGGAACACATGTGACTGGATCGGACTCGAGATTGCACCGGAATTCTTGTACCTGTGGATAGAATGTGTCCGGAACCCGATAAGGGAGGAGGAAGGATGGGAGGAGATTGCGGAAGGAAGGGTGGAATCGGTCGGGACGGTCGTCCTTTCCGAGCAAGGGTGACACCTATTTTGCACAATGCTTGCACCAGGACAAAGTCCGATGTGGCTTCTGAAGAATGCGAAGGCAAAGACCCGGAAGGCAGGCGAGAGGTTTGCCAACAAGGGGTGGGATGTGGTCCATAGTAAGGTTGTGATGGGGGGATGGAAGGAGTTTAGACCCCCCTGCCTGTGAACCAAGATTTGGGTAGCCGAGTTCGTGACGGACTTGTTTGGGGGTTTTGACCACTTTGCAGAGGTGGCCAGCACTATGGAGCGGATACACGTAGATTATGCGTAGTTGTCAAAAGAGTTTTATAAAACTTCGTTGAAATTTGGGCCCTTCCACGGCGACATAGCCTTGGACGTCCTCACCATTTTGAATATGGACGGTTACGATCAGATAGAGGTAGCTCCAGAGGTTAGGGAAGCCATAATCCGCAGAGAGGGAGCGACAACACCTTGCTATGTGGATGATGTGTTCAAATTATTCGAAGTAGTGTGGTTCGATTAAGGGCAGGAAAAACCCGAACTAGCAGGGTAAGCTAGGAGGTAGAGGGGAGAGGAAAAGAAGGAAAGGGAAAACTAGGGGGTGACATAGATGGGAGAACATGTATACAATGCGGACCAGCCAAGGATAGAAGTACCAAGACAGGGAATGGGGTGTCCGACTATTGTGGGGATCACTGCGGCGTCGCAGGACAAGGATCAAAGGCAGGTAAAGGACGCGCAATGGCACGAAGGAGGACTTTCCTCGAGGATCGTCCGCTGGGGATCGAGCCACCAAGGGAAGTGGTTGGCGGCATAGAAGTCATCCTACCCACCATAAATGAGATCCGACACCTGGTGGTGGATTGGGTCAGGATCGAGCTTATGGAAGAGATGATTGACCTAGTGACCAAGGTTGAATGGCGTGCAGATGGGGATGGCGAGTGGAATCCGGACCCACGGGGGCATGCACGTGTAGAAGGATGGTTGTATTTGTCGAAGGATGGCGCACGTTCGGGATCCTACTAGCATCTGGAGAAGATCCGTTGAGCATGTTCGAAGGGGCATGGCAGTTAGTGTGGCAGGCGGGGTTTGAGTTCGCGGACCTGGAGTTCGGCGACGTAACAGCGGGCCTTAGGGTGACCATGACCGGGAGTTTCAATTTGCCTAGTGAGAATGTTCGAATGAAATTGCCACCCTTCTTACTAGAAAAACTGGGCGGGCTGGATCTTGTCAGGTGAGCAGTGGCCGACCTCGCCAACTTGACATTTGAAGAAGCGACAGTCCACCGGGAATATTACCGAGCCTTCCTAGAGATAGGGTCATTCGACGGTGAGCGGAGGTACGAGGTGTTGCGAATACTGCGCGCCGTATTCACCACAAGGCCTAGAGTTCTAGTTGTTAGCGACGAGGTTCTAGGGGCGTCATCCGAAGGGAAATAAATCGGGGGTTGATTTACGTAGACGACCTGTACCGCCTATACGAGCTATCAGAAGTGGAGGCAGGTCGGTAACAGGAAAAAGGGAAGAGGGAATAAGGGAGAAAAGGGAGGGCGGATAAGAGGTAGGAAGTTACCTAGTGGTGGCCGGAGGAATGGATGAAATAAGCAGGATTTGCTTGCTGTTTAAACTGTGCAGGGAACCACTAATTGACAATGGCAATGAGACGCGCCCGGATGTCGCGACGACCCACGCACCCTCGGCCGCTCACGGAAAACGGAGATGGATGGGAGGTGTCACTTCCAGGAAGCTACGTGGTTCGAGGGATTGACACAGAATGGAGAGTTGTGACCTTGGGGAGGGACCAAGCGCTTATGATGGTAGAATGCCTGTGGAGTGGTATGAGGTTCAATAGGGGGCCAGGGGACGATCTATATGCTGATTTGAGGGTGACAGGGACCGTATACCTACCAAAAATTGGATGACACATGCTAGGAACCGAGATGGCACTAGGACATGGGTTGCTGTCAATCTTCCGAAGGGCTGCCAGGGCAGTAAACCGGATAGGACAGGAGGTTCGGGGGAGAAGGAAGGTAGGGCTGAGAACTCGGGTGGAGGTAGGAGGTTGGCGAGAGTTTAGGGCCCCGATGACAGGATTGCGGTGTCGAGTACCCCGTTTCATGGTAGACTTGGTATTCGGCAGCCTCTCGAGAGCAGGAGAATTGGTGGACTCGACCCTAGTCTGGATCCACCACTTCCAGCCACAAACGACGAGAATGTTTTACGATGTGTCAGTAAGGCATGGGCCGTTTTGGGGAAATCGGGCCCGTGAACTACTCGAACTCATCGAAATTCTGATATTCGGAGTACCGCGTTTGGCGTTTGAAGAATATCAACCAATAATTACTAGGGAAATAAAAATGAGAGAAAACTACCTTGCAAGGGTGGCTAACTTGTTCGAAGAACCCGACGAACAGGACAGGCACGAGGGTCCGGCGTGAGAAAAGTACTGAGGAAGGCAGCAAAAGTAAAGGCTAGAAACAGAATGAGGGGTTACCCATCTGCGGAAGATAGTGGTCGGAGTCCTGTTCTACCTGAGAATATGACGGGAAGGGACTAGGAAGACCACGACTGTTTAGGACGCTGGGGGTATCCGAAGGCCGGGGAGGCAAAAGGGCCACCATCGGAAGGAGTACCACCAACCCTGGATACCACCGTAGAACCGAGGCACGACGGTGACAAAACGCCGAACTTCGGTGGCGAGCCTTCCGACAGAAGGAAAGGTACGCGACACCCCACTGAGTGAGAATAGCTTGATAAGCCGTCACGACCGACATGAGATGGAAAATATGGGAATGGCAAAACGGGGAGGACCTTAGGACCTGGGAACCGGGGAAGCTGTGAACAACTGGCTGTTTCGCAAAAAACAAAATTCATGTGCAGGATTAGGAAAGGATGGCGTCAGAGGAAGAGGCTGCGAACCTGCAGAGCAAGGGGAGCCAGAGTATGGAAAAGGGCGCGGAACGGAACGAAGGGTCGGTAAGGGATCGAGAGTCAGCAAATCCCGAGGGAACCAAGGAAGACGGGAAGGATCTCTCGACAGGGGAAAGTTCGGGAAAATTTAGGGGAAGTAAACGAGGATCCCATGAGAATAAGGAAGGGAGGGACAAGGAGAGGTCGAGTCCGCGAAACTCAGATGGGGTCATATCCAAGAAAGTGAAACTTTCGGACGCCCGATGTAAGTTAGCAGAGATAGAAAAGCGAACCGCTGAATACAAGGCCAGACTTATCGAGGAGATGATGGCCGGGAATGAAAGGGATCTTCCGGGGGAGGAGCTACGGGAGAACCGCAGAACCAGCCAGGGCGAAATCGGGCATGAGGGAAGGATAGTTGCCATAGGAGGACGCCTAGCAAGAAAGGGAAGGAGAAAAGGGACTCCCCGGGCGTAGAAGCGGAAAAGGCTACATACCCGCCTGCCATGGACAGTGGTGCTAGCCGCTTGCCTGCCGCCCCAAAAATAACGAAGGGGTGCAACGAACTTTGGAGCCTCAAAGAAAGGGTGTTAGGATGGTTCGATCCGGAAGGAACAACAAAAACCGGAGAGAAGTAGAAGGATAGTAAGGAAGGAGAGAGGACGGGTACGGCTGGCGAAACAGGTAGCTCCGAGGGAAGTCTCAAGAAAATAGTATCCACCCTCACCCGGGCATTGAACAAAAACCAGGGAACCTCGCCGATGCCAAGAGGAAACTCACCTTTGATGGGGCGAACATTACGGAATTCCTAATAGACTACGAGAACCTAGCAACCTTGTTGAAATGGAGTGAGGAGGAGAAGATGGATCATTTAGGGCAGCATGTGTCACTGAGCCTAGGAAGAGATATAATGACCATCGTCGCCGCCAGCGGATCCTAGAAGGAGACCCTAAATGAAATGATGAGAAAATACCTAAAGGCGAAGAAAATGGCAACAGAATCCGAATTGGCAGCCATTTAGAGGAAGAACTATGCAACTTACAACAACTTCGTGAGGACATTTACCCTAGTGGCGTTACGGATTCCCGGGGTAACAGACCGGATCATGAGCAAGTACTTCCTTAGGCAGTTCTCCGAGTTTGACAAGGATAAGATTCTGTCGGCCTACCAACAGACCAGCAAGTTTGAGTACACGAGGGACGTTGACGTCAGCACGGTGACAGACCTCGCAGAGAAGACGGTGGTAACCGAGACATTAGCCTTGCTTAAGGAAGGAGAAGTCATAGACTTGACCGGAAAGAAGGGAGACAAGGTAAAGAAGGGGATAGAAGGTCTGCACAAACGAGTGCACAGAGTCGATAATAAGATAGAAAGGGTGGAAAATGCATTATTGGTGATGCAGGCGGAAGTATCCTGACCCGCCCTCCCGCCCCAAGAGGCCGTAGTTCCGGCAGTAGTAGCCAACCACGGGTACGGCAGGAAAGATATGGTCAATGAGCAATGCAGATATTGCACGATGGTCGGACACTTTGTGTGAGCCTGCCCCAAACTCAATCACGATATTATAAGACAGAGGTGTAGCAGGTCACTTAAAGGTGAAATTTTCGGACCCCAAGGGGAACGGATAAACTTGAATTCGCTTGGTGGAATGTGGCGCGTCATCATTGCCCTGAACAATCTTGACGTAGCAACCGTAGAAGCCGAGCCGGTAGCCGACATTGTTTGGGACCAGCCCCGAGGGAGCGGAGCACAAGTCAATTTCATCCTAGAGAGTAATGGACAGGATAGAGTGAACATTACCACCCGGCGGGCAGGGGCGGAAAAAAAAATCATCCGAGACACAGTAATGGAGGAAGTTGAGGGAACTAGCGTGGAACAAACCGGTCCCGGGACCGAGGAACCAGAGAAAGTCTACGGAAAAATGAGAGAGGAAGAGCCGACAGACAAAGCCACGGCAGTGAAGAAGAAATTCATATATCAGATCCTGATTTTAACCATGCCAGAAATCGATGACACCCTGAGCAAGTTGTTGGGAACCATGGTGTCTGTATCCTTTCAAACTTTGTTGCAAGCAAGCCCGAGACTGCTCAAAAGGCTCAGACAACTGCTAACTCGCAGACGCGTAGAGGTGGAAGAGGCTTCGGAACCGCAGGAAAAGGAAACGGAGGAGGCTAAGGCGCCGCAAGGGGTCGCCAACCTCCAGAGGATTCCAGGAGACTTGGAGGACCTGGAAAAAGCCTTTGCAGACATTCGCTTAAGCTTGCCAGACCGAAAAGGTGGCGAAGTCATGAGGGCACCGCCCGGAACGAAGCTCAGCTTCCATGCACTGCCCGTAGGAAAGTTGAAAGTCCAGATTGAGACCCATCATACCGACGTACTAGTAGACGGGGGTGCGAAAATCACGCTCATAAGAAGAAACTTCGCAACGATCATGGGCTGTATCGTAAATAAGGAGGTAACAGGGAGCGTCTGGGGAGCTGGCGGAGAAATTTCGTTCGGTGGGTACGTCACCAAATGTGCGGTCAAGGCAGGGGTCATGAAGTCGATCTGGTCGTTTCAGCAGATGACTAAAATGGAATAAATGGACCATGACATAATCCTCGGGAGACCACGGTGCGCCAATGTAGAAATGATAGGCATGCACTTGCATGATGGCACGTACATGGTAGATATAGAGGACCCAGTGACCGGCCGGGGAGAGTTTCTCCGACTCCTTGGGACCGGAGGAAATCCTCCGAAGGGAAAATTGGCAACTTAGTCACCAACGTTCGAGGATAGTGCGCGAAAAGGAGCATTCGCCCGAATGGAGAGTATGAGAGAAAGGGTGAAAATCATGATTGAGAAAGTTTTTAGCAAAAAGGAATGGATTAAGATGGGTCTGCCTCTGAAGAAAAGGAGGCAAGAAGATGAAGTCTTAGGAGTCATGGTGGCTTAGAAAGAGACGGAAGTCGAACTTGGGCCCAGTTTGCCCAAACCAAAGGAATGGCGAAAGGAAACGCCGGAGGTAGCGCTCGAAATTTCGGACCACAAAGTAGGGTTGGACCCGGCAATACTTGCCAAATTTGAGGATGAGGTTCGAAATGGCTACTGTTTGAACGGGAAGGTAGTCAGCATCCAACCCCGCGTCGCAGAAATAGCGAAGCCGAGTCCGACCGTTCATTTTTTAGAAGAACGATCCCGGAAGGAAGTGCTCGGAAGTATAAACCAGTAGGAAAGAAAGCTAAGCCGGTTTTGATCCTAGTAGAGACGTCAAAGGAGGAGGCTATGGAGAAAGAGGAAAAAAATTTGAAGGCAACAAGGGAGAGCCGAGCGGCGGAAGGGCATCGGATACCCGACGAGGTAGCAGACACCATGAAGATAGGGATAGATGGGTTCCTATCGGAGGAAGAAACCCGACTGATAAAAAGGACATGCCAAGAATTTTACTTGGCATTTGCCTTTAATGACCATCAGAAAGGACGATTGGATGCGAAGCTGATTTCCCTCGTTAGGATCCACACAGTGGAGCATGAATGCTGGAATGATAAAGGGCCTCTCTACGGGTTCGGAATAGCAGCAGAGGTCACAAAATTACTCAGAGCTAAGATAGATTCATTTATGGCAGAACCCACTGCCTCCCCCTACGCGAACAAGTGGTTTGTTTTTCGGAAACCCAATAAGACACTCAGGTGGATCGAAGACTTGCAGAAGTTGAACGCGGTGACAATCCGAGATGCGGGATCGCTTCCACAAGCCGACCTGTTGGCAGAATCTTACGCTGGCCGAAGTATTTACTCCTTGATAGACCTGTATTCAAGATATGACCAGCTGCCACTAGATGCCAAGGATAGACCGTACACCGCTATGCACACCCCTGTAGGGCAGCTGCAGATGCAGGTAACGCCTATGGGCTTTACGAACGCTGTGGCAGAAGCACAGAGAAGGATGCTAGCGGTAGCCAGGGACATGTTCTAGGAAAAATGCGAGCCATATATAGATGACAATCCTATAAAAGGCGCTCAGAACAAGGATGAGACGGAGGTCCAACTGGGGGTTCGAAGATTTGTCTGGGATCACCTACAGGACATCAAGGATCTGCTCCAGCGTTTCCTAGTATATAATATCACCGCTAGTGGACCAAAAAACATTCTGGCAGTTCCGGAAGTGACCATATTAGGATTTCGCTGTGGGGCCTATAGGAGGAAGCCTGACCCGACAAAAACGGATAAGATCTCTCAATGGCCAACACCCTTGTGCACCACGACGGAGGTACGGGTCATCTTAGGGGTGGTTGGATTCTGGAGGATCTTTATCAAGGGTTTTGCCAAGATAGTCGAGCCTATCCGCGCGATGATTAGAGAAGAAGGAACTATGGAATGAACCGAGGAAAGAGAGGCGGCGGTCCAGACCCTCAAGGACATACTGACTTCCGGCCAGGTCACCCTGGCAGCACCCTGCTTCAACGACGAAGTAGGACGGCTGTTTATTTTGGAGACGGACGGAGGACCTTTGGCGGTAGGAGGTGTCCTAGTATAGAAAGACGAGGAGGGCAAGGAAAGGTCAGTTAGGTTCGAAAGCAGAACCTTGAACTCGACAGAACGGCGGTACTCCCAATTCAAAAAGGAGGTTTTGGCCGTCCTATATTGCCTCAAGACCTTTCAAGCCTACCTATTCGAAAGACGGTTTATCTTAAGGATCGATCTGACTAACGTCGCAGGAGCATTGAAGAACTATAAGCCTATAGACCCAACTGTTGGGAGGTGGATAGGCTTTACCTGGCAATTCGATTACAAGGTCGAGGGAATTGCGGGGCTCCGGAACAAGGGAGACAGGCTAAGTCGGGTCTGCATCACACCGGAAGGGGTAGAGGATGCGGAACCAATCGACGTTTTTTTGGAATACGAGAGAGGAACCCTCGCCGTGGACAACGAGATGACGAGTCTCGCATGCACGCCAGAAGAATTGTTGATTCAGACTTTGGAAAAAGGGGCGTCTGCCATAGTTGCGGAGCTCAGGGAAGGACCAGTCACCACAGTGAGGCGTAGGGATAAAAAGGATTTGTGGGGGTCAGCAGTGGGGCCGAAAGAGGAGTTGATGGCAATGGTCGTTGAAGGGGGCCGGGACGTCGTGATGCGCCTAGTAGAATCGTGGGCGCAAAGGGAGCAACAGTATTTAGTGAATCAGACTCAGGAAAAGCGAGATATGAGCCCGAAAAGAAGAGAATTTTTCCTCGTACAAATGTATGACGGCATCTTCCGAGAGATCGACCTGCTACTTATAGGGAACAAGCAGCCTATGAGTCAGCCTCAAGGCAAGAGAGGAAGTTGAAAAGTATGTCTTGAGGAGAGGTCACCTGTTTAAAAGGGAGGAAGGGGTGACACCTAGGCGAGCCATGTGCGAAAGATCTAGACAACTGGACGTAATAGAAGCAATGCATGATGGGCTGGCTGGGGGACATAGATCGTCGAAAGGGACACTTGCGAAAATCGCGCCGCTTTATTTCTGGCCAGACATGGCTGGTATGGTGACCACTTATTGTCAAACGTGCCTGATTTGCCAAGAAAGGAGGCTTCGCACGTGTCTTTGAACCTCTTAGACCTGCTCGGGTGCTGGGGCCAGGACATCTGGTCCATCTCGACCTCGCGGTCATGCCTGTATCGACTGACGGATACAGGTATATCTTGGATGCAAGAGATAACCTGAGTAGTTACATAGAGGTGGTGGCTCTTAAAAGGAAGACGGGGAAGGGAGTAGCAGACTGGATAGAAGACTTCTACCTAAGACACCCCTTTATTCGGAGGTTCATAGCGGATAAGTGGACGGAGTTCGTGAACCAGGAGGTTCTAGCCAAACTCAAGATGTTGTGCGTGCCTATCAAGATCATTGAGTCGTACCACCTTGAGGCCAACGCACCTGTAGAAAGGGGGCACCGGACCTTGAAAAACACAATTACTAAGCTGGCGGCAGACGACCTGGGGAATTGGCCCCTGTACCTTAAGCAGGCAGTCTTCTCGGAGAGCATGACACCGAAAAGGATGACGGGATGTATTCCGACAGAACTCTGGTATGAGAGGGAGATTGATTTCCTGGTGGAAGCATTGGTACCCACCTGGAATAGGCTAGAGGACGACCCGCACATATCCACGGAGGAACTAATTAAGGCACGATGTCAATAAGTCCTTAGAAATGAGGAAGCCCTGGAGGATGTTGTTAAGCGACTGATGGACAGCCGAATGAGAGACCAAGCAAAGTGGGACCAAGTCAAAAAGATCCGGAAAGAGCCACTCCAAGTGGGGGAAATGGTACTGGTCAGGAACTCAACACTCGAAAGTACATGGTCTGGACAACTGGAAAAGAGGTTCAAAGGCCCCTACCGAGTCGCTAAGCGGGTGGGGTTGAATACCTTCGAGCTTGAAGATCTTGATGGTATTGAACTAAGAGGGCCGTTCGCGGGTCAGAGGTTGGTCAAGTTCCTAAGCCGGATGTTGGAGGCCCTATGGAAGGCCTTCACAAACATGCAGAGAGCGTCACCCCAGCGATACGTGGGGTAAAAGAATAGGCTTTCGTACAAGGCCTAGCCTGTGGGAATAGCCACGACCAAGGCGCCATATGAAGGTCCTGGGAACAATATGGAGGTACAAATTCATGGGGACGTATTTCGGTAGGCCTAAGATAGTCAGTTTTGGGCTGCTCTGAGAACCCCGATACGGAGCGGAACGGGGATTGTTCGGATTTTTGTCCCTTAGCGGGCTGCTTTGCGGCACGTGCTGTGCCGCTACGGAATCAATCGATATGAAACCAACTCAACTTTATTTAAATGTTTTTATTTTTGTTTGTGTGTTTTGGGGATGTTATCATTTTGGATGTGGTGAGCACGGATACGACAGAGGTCTTTCCGGACCCAAGGCAGGGAATCGGAAGGGATAGGCAGGTAATTAGCAGCATGTCGGGAAACCCGGACAATGCGAATGGAGAATGTTATACGTACTGGGGCTTAGTTGCACGCATCTAGCCCGCGCAGAGTAGATAGTATGGAGTAGGCGAACAAGATGTATGAGTTGTCCTCCTTCTTAGCTTTGATGATCGGTCTGGCTTAGCCTTGGTACGGATAAGATATCCATGCGGTTGGTGGATCTAAATACACTAGTGTTTAATTGCTTGCAGGATACAAATCTGTCCCTATGCATGAACCTGTAGCTGAAGCCAGGGCGAACATCACAGAAGGAGAGTCGACATTGCAGATAGGATAAATACGAGATGGCATGGTTGAATGCCTTCTCTTTCGACAAAAGGAATTTGTTCCACCCTCCTGATGAGGATCTGTTGCGAAACGGACGAAACCGGTCGGGGGACTGCTTTGCCTTCAGGTATCATCCTGAGTTTTGGTGTGTGCCGATCCGACATTCAGTATGGTGGAGATGGCGATTTTCTGAAATATCTATTTTCGCTATTTCATGGTGCTGATCCGCACTCGCACGGACTGTTCCGCCGCACTTCGCCTCAMCTCTCTCTCTCTCTCTCTCTCTCTCTCTCTCTCTCTCTCTCTCTCTCTCTCTCTCTCTTTCTCTGTCTCTCTCTCTCTCTCTCTCTTCTCTCTGAGGAGCATGCAGGGTGATCTTATTGATTTGTTGTTGAAGTTAATATTTCTGAACAGTGCAATAGCACTGTCATAAAATAAAACAAACAAGATCACGTTCGCCCCGGCTTACCCATGTTGCTCAGTGGAACTGTTCATTGATAGACGAGACTTCAAATGCCGATGGGATAAAATGAATGATGTAGCTCTGATCTACCTGGAGCCTGACAGTTGGTGATAGCTCAAGGGCCTTAGGGCAAAAAATGTGGTCTGCTAGTTCACGTATTACCATGACCATGGTCTGCTATCGAGTTCTTTTTTTTCTTTTCTTTTTTTTTCACCTTTCTTTTTCAGCATGTCTCCCATGCCATCTTTATCTATTTGCTGAGCTCAAATGTGACATTCACGATCATTGTACGCAGTGTATTGGTAGAATGAGAGAGGGAGAGAGAGAACTCTTGAGGAAATTCTGGTCTGATGCATCCAAGATGGCCTGTAATTAGGGTCACGTACATTGATAAAGTTGGCTAGAGTGAGTGTTCAGCGGATCATTCAGCTGATCTAAACTCCTATGCGAGTCCATACCGAACAAACTCTGGAACTATGCATGCACAATAGTGTACGACATGCGTCTTTGACTAAGCTCTAGGCGCAATTGTGGTCGGATTTATCAAAGGAAGCCCTGGAGGGTAGGAGTTAAGGACAACCAATCTTCATTTTCCACCTTTCCCTCATGCCAAAGACCTCTCGCTCGCTCTCTCTCTCTCTCTCTCTCTCTCTCTCTCTCTCTCTCTCTCTCTCTCTCTCTC
>BFEA01000858.1:45604-55636 GCA_003427395.1 Chara braunii | reverse complement strand
ACACACACACACACACACACACACACACACACACACACACACACACACACACACACACAAAAACAGACGCACACACACACACACACACAATCTGTACACGACTCACAAGCTCAATGTTTGTCCGACAAACAGCTTTTTTTTCTTTCTCTCTCTCTCTCACACACACACACACACAGACACACACACACGCACACACACAACATTCCGAAAGGAAAATAATAATGAAAACGAAAAAAAATACGATGAAAAATGAAAGGAAACCCCCTAGATCTCCCAAGCAGTTCCCCTCTTCTTGCCCTTTAACCCTTGCCCTTCCTTGTTTCACGTTTAAAAAAATAAAATAAAAAAATCAATCAATTAATCAATCAAACACACAATCAATCATGATTGATTGGTTGGTTGATTGGTTGGTTGATTGATTGATTGATTGATTGATTGATTGATTGATTGATTGATTGATTGATTGATTGATTGGTTGATTGATTGATTGGAATAGATTGATTGATTGATTGTGATTGATTGATTGATTGCGATTGATTGATTGACTAATCCCCCTTCCCCCGTTCTCTCTCTCTCACGAATACACACACCCACACCCACGCATGCACACGCACATGCACATGCAAAAAAAAATAAAAAAAATAAAAAAATCAAGCAACGTGATGGCAATTTCGTGGGCTAACCGCCCCAACCAACTTCCCCCTACTCCCCCTCCTCCTCCTCCTCCCTCTCTCTCTCTCTCTCTCTCTCTCTCTCTCACACACACACACACACACACACACACACGCACACACACACACACACACACACGGAGTATTTGAAAATGAAAAAACAATGAAAACGAAACAAAAAGATTGAAAAACGGAAGCAAATCCCCAAGATGTCCCAACCAGCTTCCCCCTTCTTACCCCTTCCCCCCTCTTGCGATTTCCCCCTTGCATTTCCCCATTTTACCTTTTTCGGGGGGGAAAAATCAATCAATTACTCTAATTGATTGGTTGATTGATTGATTTATTGATTTATTGTTTTCTTTTCCAAAACAGTTTATGGGTTTACCACCAACTCGGCCCCGTGATGACGTCTCAGAGAACCTTGACACCTGAAAATGTGTCAGACTCTCTCTCTCTCTCTCTTTGTCTCTGTTACGATCCTGGTCATTTCCCAAGTGCAAATTCACAATGAAAGACAATGCCACCCAATTGCGAAAGAGATGAAAGCACTTGCAAAAAGATAAAAACCAGAGGAGAGAAAAAGAAAAAGAAGAAGAAGAAGAAGAAGAAGAAGAAGAAGAAGAAGAAGAAGAACAAGAAGTACACCAGCAAGACCAATGACAATTCCACCTTCTCTCTCTCCACCTTCCTCCTCCTCCTTCTCTTCACCAATCTTATTCTTCTCTCAATAATAATAATGACAATGAATGGATGGACCAGAATCAATATCCGAAGTTCCCTCTTACAGCTGACTCAACTCAACAACAACAACAACACAACCAGTCCACCATAGCTATGGCTTCCCTCCTTCAGCCTCCTCTCTTATGCATAGGCTATGGCGGACTAATGAGGGTTTTGCCCTGACATCCAAAGGACAACCCAAAGCAGCTATGGTGCTGCGCTGATGTCCAAAGGATAACCCAAAGCAGCTATGTCGCTGCTGCCTGGTCCGCCATGCCTGACTCTGCCTCGAGCTTCCCCGGTGACGCACTACCCCAGCTCGGGCCTTCGAGATGCAGCGCCCAACAAGGTGGTGAAGATGGTGTCTACCATAGCCAGGTAAGTGCCCCGCCACTCTCCTACTATGCCCCCTTCTTCCTCCTCCTCAAGCTGGACTGCTCGCCATAGCCAGGCTGAGCTCCAGCGGCCCTTCACCTCCAAGCAGCGCTGCACCAGTCCAGCGCTGCACTCCAGCAGCATGTCGCCAATCCTTGCACGCCGCAAATGAGGAAGAGCTCTTTGCTCTTCCTGGAGATATAGCGGCCTACCGGCCTCCTGGGCGGTGACTTCCTAGACCGAGCGGCCTCCCAACAACCCCTCCCTTTCGGAGGGAAACATCATTGCAGGCTTTGCTATCCTCCGTACAGGCCCTAGACCCGGTCAACTTGGACTGGTACCGGCCTACCGCTATCCTACCGCTACTGGGCCTCTAAAAATGCCAACTTTTTGTCTTCTTCTGCTCGGCCTCCAGTAACCGACACCCCTACCACCACTTGAGTGGTACCGGCCTACCTGCTACTGGAGTGTTTTTCCCCGCTGTTCTAAGTGTTGCAGGCCTACCCCCGCTACTTGAATGTTTTCCCCCCTGCAACCCTCAAAGTCATGGCCACAGGTAAGTACCGGCCATGCGGGGCCCTTCAACCAACAAGTACCCTTGCGGGTCATACACACACTCAACCGACAAGCACTCAGACAGGCATGCAAACCAGCAGGCACGCACACACACAGACATGGAAATCACAACAGAATGCGTGAATTTCAGCAAGGCATTCATTCCAGCGGCAAATCCCAAAAATCAGCAGTGTTCTCAGTCTGTGTTTTTGGCGGGTCATTACATTACCCCCCTCTCAAGAGCGAGGTCCCTTCGAGCGAGTAACTCATTCAGAGTTGGCACAAAATGCATCATAAGAGTAAATCAGAAGGAGAGACTTAGTAAGTCCATGAGGAGTCATGGTTGCAACAAATTTAGCAGTCTGTCCCTCAGCGATCTGTCGTTTATAAGCGTTCACAACACGGGGAGCATTCTTTAGCAGTTCTTTTTGGTCGATCCAGAAGAATTCAGTCAACGGGTGATAGAGGAAGTGAACCTTGTACTGTCTGTTCCTCCCTCTTCCCTCGTGAGAAACGATTTTGTCTATCTCATGGCCGTCGTCGATAGAGCGAGGTATCATAGGATCTCGGAAGGGAAAAGTCTCATCATCAATGTGTGGGAACAGTTTGGACGCATGAAAGACCGGATACTTGCGCAGATGAGGAGGCACGTCAATCACAAATGAAGGACCAAAATCATCCCCAATCACCTTCAGAATTTGCCAAGGGCCATAGTACAACTGAAGAAGCTTCCGTGATACGCCCTCTTCATCAGAAAACTCAGACATTTTGACCCAAACATAATCCCCTACTTTGAATTTTTCTTCTCTGCGGAACTTGTTGGCATGTTTGATCATGGCATGCTGACGCTTGTTCATGACTGCAATAACAACTTTGAGCAAGCGTGCGTACTTGGCATTGTAGTCGGGCATGCCGGGCATCAGACCAGGTGACCGTTCGGGGAACAGATAGGAGAGGGGATTACACATCGGCCATCCATATTGCAACTGGTTTGGTGTCACGCCAGTTGCAGAGTGAATGGAGTTGTTATACAATCCCTTCACTTTGTGCAGCTCCTTGTCCCATGTGTTCTGATATGGAACAATCAATGCGTGAAGTAGTTGGATGACAGTCTGGTTTATCTCCTCGGCCAATCCATTGGCTTCGGGGTGTCGACCAGAAGTCTTGTTCAGTTTAATGTCATAGATTTGAGAGATGAAGTCCTTCCAATCTTTGTTGATGAATCTGGTGTCCCGATCACTCACAATAGTTTTCGGGACGCCAAACTACAGAATGTACTGTTGATGGAATTCTTCAATGACAAGTTCAGTCTGGGCATGGGGAGGGAAAGGAATCAAATTCAGAAATTTGGAAAAACGGTCCACGATGACCATGACTTGTGAATTTCCAGCCTCACTCACCTTTCCCATGTTCGTGAAGTCGATGGAAATCGACTCACCAGGTCCATCCAGAATGGGGAGGGGTCTCAGCAGACCATAAGGCTTATGCTTGTGGACCTTGATTCTTTGGCATACCTGACATTCAACAATAAATTTCTGAGCGGATCCTTTCATTCCTGGCCAATCAAACTGCTGCAGAAGGCTTCCATAAGTCTTCTGAAAGCCGAAGTGTCCACTCCGACCATGTGCCAAATCCAAGAAATGAGTCCGGAGAGGCGCATGGTTGGGTACACACAAACGATCAAACTTCCCATACCGGCGGAATACAAGACCCTCGCACTCATGAAAATCAGGCTGACTGTTAGGATCAGCCTCGAGCTGCTCAAGGATGGGACTAAGGTCCGGATCCTTGGCGGTGTGTTCGACCAGATTCTCCTTCAGTTTCCTTCGGATGTCATACGAACCCACAAGGCAAGTCAAAAATTCAGGGTGACACGACAAAGCATCAGCAACGCGATTATAAAGCCTTTCTTATGTTTCAATTCAAAATTGTACACATCAATGTCATGCAACCAGCGGGTCGGCGTAGGAGAGAGATCAGTTTGTGTCTTAATCCACTGCAAGGTCTGATGATCTGAGTAGACCTTGAAATGCCGACCCAAAAGGTAGTGCTTCCGATGTGTGAGCGCCTCGCGCAAGGCGTAGAGCTCACGCATGTATGTGGAGGTAGCTACCTTGTGGTTGGGCATGCGTTTGCTGTAATATTCGAGCGGACGCAGTCCATCACCATCATCTTGTTGCAGCACTGCACCAATCCCAAACTGACTCGCATCCGTAGTGACTACGAATGTGAGGTTAGGATCCACAATGCGGAGCACAGGATGACTCACCAATGCCTCTTTTAAAGCTTGGAACAAAGTCTCACACTTCTCACACCACGCATAGGCAACATTCTTACTGGTTAGTCTTGGGACTGGGTGAGCAATGACAAAAAATTTTGGCACAAACTTCCGGTAGTACGAAGCCAAACCAAGAAAAGAACGCAGTTCGCGTACGTTCGCTGGTCGAGGCCAATTTCGTATGACCTCCACCTTGGTTGCCTCTGGCTCAAGGCCGTTTGCAGACAACCGGTGCCCAAGATAGATGACGTTGTCCCTTCCGAACTCAGATTTCTCTAAGTTGAGGTGCAGTTGTGCCTCCTTGAGGACCTGCAAGACCTCCTCAAGGTGCTTGAGGTGCTCTTCCTTGGACTTGCTGAAAATCAGAATATCATCAAGGTACACAACCACAAACCTGTTGAGCTGATGGCGGAGTACTTTGTCCATGAGGCTCTGAAATGTGGCTGGTGCATTCGTAAGATCGAAGGGCATAACGATGAATTCGTACAACCCATCGCGTGTCTTGAATGGAGTTTTGTGCTGGTCACTCGGATCAACTTCAATCTGGTGGTAGTCAGATTTGAGGTCGATCTTGGAGAAGACCTTGCACCCACCTGCAACATTTAGCAGATCATCTATATGAGGCAAGTGTTACGCATTCTTTCGGGTGATACGGTTTAGGCCATGATAGTCAATGCACATCCGGAGTTTGCCTCCTTTCTTCGACACAAACAGGACAGGTGCACCGAACTCAGACTCATTAGGCCTAATCCATCCACGATCGATCATGTCATCAATCTGCCTCCTCAACTCCTCCAACTCGCCTTGTCTCATACGGTAGACGCAGCCCTTGAAGGAACACTCCCTTCTATTATCTCGATCTTGTGTTTGACTGAACGCTTGGGAACTCCACGAGGTTCGGCCAAAATTTTAGGAAGTCGATCTAATAGTTGGCGAATGTTTGTTGGGACTTCCGGTGGAGGATCGTCCTCATCAGGAGAAAGAAAATCAGTTTGAGAATTTACAGCAATTACAACCAGGTTCGAAGTACTTGGTTAAGAAGTAGAGGGATTGTTCACAGTAGAAGTAGAGGCGGTAGAAGTAGAGTTACTTACCGAGGTAGAAAATGCAGCAAAAGTAGAAGGCACATGGAGAGGCTTTACAAAAGCTACATGTACATGTTCAACCTCCTTGCGCCTACGCACTGATTTGCAGGATTTGTTTGCACTTAGAAGAGTCACAGGGGACTCGCCCATCTCATCCAATAGGACAGTACGCTCGTTCCCCTTGGCATCACGCACCATGAACTGATTGTCCGCCCACGTGGTCCTTAGGCAATGAGCCTTTAACCAGCCCAAACCAATGACCGCGTCGAACGGACACTTGTCCATGACATAGAAGTTGAGCTCATGTGTGATAGTGCGGTCCTTGTCAAAGGTGACGCGCACACATTTGACAGCATGTGTAGAGGTGACAACCTCTTGGTTGCCCACCTGGGTCTGACAAGGGTTCTGCAGTTCCACTTGCTTCATTCCCAGACCCGCCTTACGAATCCCGTTAGGAGAAAAGAAATTAGTGGTTGAACCACTATCAATCAGCACGCGGATATATCGGCGGTTAATGAGCAGTTTAAAGAAGGTTAGCTCCACACTCCCTTGAACACGGCGTTGCTGCTTGAGCTGCAGCCAATGTTCCATGTGAGCGTGGAAGTCAACTTCCTTAGACTCCTCCCAAGGCTCAGTGTATAGCACATGAACTGCAGCAGCCTTGGAATCAGCGTCGTTCCGGGCTTCAAGAGTAGGCTGTTGATCAAATTCAGGCTCATTAGAGGGGCCTGCAACTGATGTTCCAGCTTCCCTTGTTGTAGGGAGTGTTGATGACTCCTCTACGCCCTTTGCTTGTCTATAACAGTCCTGCACAGCATGCCCAGGCTTTTGACAATGCAAGCATATGCGCAATTTAGATTTTCTTTCCCATTCCTTTTGACTGGTACGGAGGGCTTCCCAAGGCTTGGTAGACGCATCCTTCGGTTTCTTAGGGATCTTCGCATTCTTGGGGAGGTGGATAACAGTTCCCTTACCCGAACAACGGTTAGGCCCCTTGTTTGAAGCAGTCTTCTTAAACGCATTAAGTTTTTCGTCTTCGTTCACGTAAGACTCAATGACTGATGTGGAACAACCCATATCGGATTCCGGCTCTAGATCGACATCTAGAGACAGATCATCTGCGTAGGACTGATCTTCAGCCTCCCGATGTTCATGCAGGGCAAGCTGGTTGCTGCTTCCATACCGCTTGCGTTGTGGTTTTCCACCTGCAACGGGAGCCTTCTTCCGCCTGGCGAGGTCCTTGGCCTCTAGGTTGACTAGATCCGTCATGAGCTCTCGCCAGGAGGTATGGTCTTTGAGTGCTAACAGGGAGGGGTATTCTTTAGGGGCCACTCCCATGACTACATCCATACAAGACACGTCGGTCATTCCCAGATCTGGAGTGGTGAACAGACCAGTCAAGTGTTGTTCCAAAGCCTGCATGGAGGACCTCCATTTTTGGCCCTTGAGGGCCTCAAGCTTCAGCCTAGCCTTGAGCGCAGCATGCTTATCCTGGTACCGTGTGATGAGAAGGTCCTCAAGGGCGTGTACAGGGGTTACTTCCAGCCACTCAGTCAGGTCAATTCTTTCATAACCTGCAGCAACAGCTTGGAGTTCAATGTGATTCTGTATGGCGGCCTCAGTATAAGTGCCCATGATCATGCTTCGGTCTTCTTGCGGTGTCCGCATGACCTCGAAGTATGACCGCATGAAAATAATCCAAGAGGTGATATCCGTTTTCCCGTCGTACTTGGACGGCAAGGTGGCTGCCCGCTTGTCCACTACGGGACCGCTGTACTAAACGCCAGTAAGGACTGTGGCGTTTTGGGCTGATGTCCCTGCATTTGGGACTATGACTAGTGTAGAGCTGCCGGCGGTGCCGCTCGAGGAGCTGGCACCGGTTCCTGCGCTCGTCACAGTTCCACTTGCTTTTGCCACGAGGACTGTGTTAGATTGAGAGACTGGGACTGCAACAGGTCGAGGGTTAGGAGGGCGGGGGGCAGACAATTGGGACTGTTTGAGGCTGAGTAGCTCAGCCTGCAACTCTTGGTTTCGCTGCTCCAGTGCTGTCACACTGGACTCAAGGTCTTCCAAGGTCCGCAGTCGAACCAAGGCTGCTACGGCGGCAGCTAGTCCCTCCTGGAACCGGTCAGCAGTGGCTTCCGGGATCCGAAGGAGGGCCACCTGATCAACAATATTGGCGGCTCTGGCTGCTCCCTCTGCCTCCCTTTCCCTCTGCATGGCGTCATCATAAAGCTTCTGGAAGAACGGTCTCTCGTTCTCATCTCCTGCATCCAGCATGGCCTGCCATTGGGCAGATGTGATGTTTGCCATGCCGGAGGAAGGGGTGTCAGTAGATCTCTCAAGAGGGGTCCGCTCTCTCCTTACGTTTGGACGAACACTCCTCTTGCCCCTCCTCACACTCTCAAACARAACACCTTCTCTCTCCCTTCTCTCTCTCTCAGTTGTCTGCGCACGCGTCTCGATACCGGACATAGATAGTTCAGATGAAAGAAACAAGCAGAGAATCACACAAAGAAGAAGGCAGAATTCCTAGCCGGAGCGGCGATTCATTTGGACTTAGAGAATGGCACGCAGCGGAATAAAAGAATAAATAAATAAAAAATAATACGGAAGAGAGGGTTGACTTATAGAACGGGCCCAATCAGATCAGTTGGAGATCCCCTCTTGTCTAACCTGACAAGGGACATGTATCACAATAAATCAGCTGAAGAAAACTAACTGCAGCAATGAAGATTTCGAGGGGTGCAGACCGACGCCGAGCCAGACGCGGGGCAGTATGTGATAACAGGAGGTAAGACCAGTCAAGATCCCCTTGAAAGGAATGCCCTTGCTAGCCGTATGTCCCCCGAGTTCAGCGCAGCAAAGAGATGCACAGGCGGCAACAGATTTGGGCCCGAAAGGTCTTGTCCCGTTAGGCCTGGTCCCACTGGGTCCCGAGGGGTCCCAAGTAGGTCGTGGACCAGGACCAACGTGATAGGGGTACCAAGTCGGTCCCAAACTGCCTCTACCGTACTGAAAAGGAAAAGACAACTTCCAGCAAGAACTTACCCCTACAACCGTCCAGAAATGAAAAGACAATGCACCGTTGAAAGATATGTCATTTACAATAGATACATCATCCATCCATCCATCAGGTGAGAAAGCAATCCACATGCTCACACACAACCAAGACCGCAGAGAAGAGGAAGAGAGCCCAGCACACCCCCAACAGGCCATGAAGTACCAAGCAACCTCCCACGGGCATAACCTGGTCGCACGACACTTACCTGTGAGGCCCGGCCTCCAAAGATGGATAACGAGTCACCCCCCTCTCTCATAAGTCCTCCTGACCCCTAGCTACCACTACACGAAGTGTCCTAGCATGACTAAGAGGGCCTTCCTACCAGAGGTCGCCAATGGGTGGCCGTGACCGGACCTGACCGTACTCAGCCGTAACCGGCAGTTTTGGATGGGGTGCGGGTATGCCCCCAAAGGATATGCAGTGGTGCGGCTGGGTGTGAATATGTGTGCTGGGTGGAATTGGGCAGGGTGGGAAAGTTTCAGTGGGGCATGGCTGGGCAGGGTGGGAAAGTTTCAGGTGGCCATGGCTGGGTGTTGTCCCAATTCCCTGGGTGGGTACAACTGGGTGGAGGTTTGGCGTGGCTGACCCGAAGCTTGTAGGCCATAAAACCAGTATAGGTACTAGCCTTCTAGGTAGTAAGTACTAGGTAGTATTAGGGCCAGGCAAAAATATTAACTTACCGGGCCGTGGGTCCTTTTCACTGGCAATGTGGCAGGTATTGGGTTCGTATTAGTAAGAAATCGGCCCCCTCGTTTTTATTTTCCTATTGTTCCTCTTTTTCACCTGTACTTCATGGGAAGATTCACCGCCTTTTTGTTTTGGTCTTTTGTGCATGTGTGAGCAGTGGAGCGGCCGCTCCACTCCTCACACATGCACAAAAGACAGAAAAAAAAGGCGGTGAATCTTCCCATGAAGCACCGCAAGATTCATTCCCATTTTACACATTTGGTGAGTAGTGGAGTGAGCCCGCCCAACCTTTAGAAGTTGCTGCCAAAATTTCGAAGTTGAACTTCGAAGCTTCGACTGGCGCGGGGGGTTGGGTTGCTCCATTGCCATTCGGTCACTCCGGCGCCAACGAGCGAGGGAGGTGCGCTAATGTAAGAGTTAGGGCGCGGCTATTGCGAGCGGCAATACTGGGGAAAGCAGGCGCAGCAACAGCTACAGCAAGGCGAGTTTGATGGCGCTTGGCTATGCTGGCACAGCGGCAAGCTTGCAACAGCGGTGAGCGACGAGCGTGCAGCACTTCGCGGAGAGAGAGAGAGAGAGAGAGAGAGAGAGAGAGAG
>BFEA01000858.1:0-21440 GCA_003427395.1 Chara braunii | reverse complement strand
CACACATACACACACACACACACACACAACCACACACACACACAGGCACAGACAGAGGTACGTTCTTTTTTTTTTTCCTATTTTCTTTTGGTTGCAAACCCGTTCAAATTGAGAAAGTCCGTTCATTGTGCGCACGTTCGAAGCGTTCAATTTCTTAACGTTGAACTCGTGTTTAATGAACGCGTGGTTTTATAGCAGACAGATAGACAAATAGACAAATGGATAGATAGATAGATAGATAGATAGATAGATAGATAGATAGACAGATAGATAGATAGATAGATAGATAGATAGATAGATAAATAGATAGATAGATGAAGTTAGGTAGGTAAGTAGGTAGGTAGGTAGGTAAGTAGGTAGGTAGATAGGTAGGTAGGTAGGTAGGTAGGTAGGTAGGGGGTCGGTAGGTAGATAGATAGGTAGAAATATAAATAGGTGCACAAATAGATAGGTAGAAAAATTCATAAGTAGATAGATAGATCGGTAGACATAGATAGGTAAACAAGTAGATTGACAAAGAGATAGATTAACAAATAGATTGACAAAGCGATAGATTGATAGATTGATAGATTTATAAATTTATTGATTGATTTAAAAGGAATATAAGCAAGAGCAATAGATAGAAAACAAGTTGCAAAATCACACAGAAGTTCAAATAGTTATGTACCAAGCAGAGAACATAAATGCACCAAGATTCCATCCACATAAGAGCGATAAAATCAACTCGTGAGCCGATGTCCAAGCCCTCAGGCTACACCAACATAGTATCCAATGTCGCTCCTACTGTATGGCACCTGCTGCCAGTGCCCAACCTACTGTAATCAGCCTATCTATCCTGTCTACATTCGTTTAACAGGATCACTTCGTCGCCGGAGACCAATGTACATGACGTCAACACCAATGCCGACCTCCCACATACACCAATTACGTTCTTCCCTCATCAGACCTTGTCCACCCACTCATGTGCCTCCTTCCCTAAAGACCACCATCGCCCATCACCTGCCCAAGCCCCTGCAGCCCGGCTATGCCCCCTACACGCCTCGCTGACCTGAGGTAACGGACGCTGAAGGGCAGCGGGGTGCTTAGCGGGTGACACATAGCCCCAACCAGCATGTGCTAATGTAGACACCTGCGCAGCAATGCAGCAGCGTGACTGTATTGCCTACCGAGGCCAGAGTGCCAGCTTCTGGCCAGCCTCCTCCCTATATGGGAGTAGCTGCCCTGCTGGGCTGCCCGCGCCTGGCTGAAGAAGTTTCCAGTAGCTTTTGGTCGAGCCCTAGTGTCTGTGGCCAAACCCATTCCTATAGTTAAGGGCTTGGGCCCTCTTCAGTTGGGCACCCTCAGGTTGCCTCCAGGCTCCAAGTGTTTGCCGTGTTTGCATTGGCCCCCGGGGTAGGTGTGACGACAATGCTGCATTCTCATTGCCCCGCGGCCACTTCGTGATGCGTCGGCCTCACACTGCACACTGCGTGTGCCCAAGGCGCAACCACCTCCGTCCTGGGCTCAAATGCTTGACGCATCTGCTGCTAAGGAGCAAGGGAGATCCCCAGGTTGCCCTTCAACCAACTGGCGTGCTGCAGCTGTCTGATACCCACATTGGAAAATGTTGAGATAAGGGCCTCGCATGGATATTCAGGCCCGCCTTCACTTAGGGCGGGCACGAGGCTTGCTGGGGGGCACAGTCCATAACATGTGCATGTTGGCTAGGGCCCCATGAGGACACATTCCTCACATTCCATCCCCCTCAGCTTCGAAAGTCCGCTGAGATGCTGGTACCTTCCCCTTCACTTACGTTCATATTCTGCCACAACCTGAGGGGTTGTTTCAACCAGTTCCTCTCTTGTGAACCATCAATCTTCTTTTGGATCTGTGTGATGCCGCTGATGCGTGAATCTGACCCGGTACTCCCTCTTGGGTTCCGACGGTCTTCCTCTCCCCATAGGCTTGGGAACAGGCATGTCTCTGTGCTCCAAAATATCATCCACGTCCATGTGGCCATCCATGGTTGGGGGCAGCATTGATCTCCTTGATGGAAACTACTGTGTCTCAGTGAAAGGTGCAAGCTTTGGAGCGTGAAACACAGGGTAAGTGCGCAAGTGACCAGGGATATGAATGACATACGAGGGACCGTCCAAATTACTACCCACGATATCTAAGACCTCCCAAGGACCAAAGTACTATGGCATTAGTTTTCTAGAGATGCCGAATTCTTGTCCTAGTTCACTAGCCTTGACCCAGACATGTTCCCCTACCTGAAATGTGCCCATCTGTTCAGCGGCCCTCTTCCACCTCTCGGTGGTGAAGCGGACATCTATGTGACTAATGATAGTCTTCGGCAGTCCAAGATCACGCACCCACTTATCCATAAATAACTTGATAACGTGTCCAGTCCTTGCAGTCTCTGGCATGGCAATCAGTCTAACATACTTAGTAAACCTATCAACTATGACGAAGATATGCCTCTTGCCACTCTTGCTGGTCACGACGGTATCCATGAAGTCCATGGAGTCGCTCTGTCCTGGACCCGCAGGAATGGGTAAGGGCTTGAGTAACTTGTCCCACTGACAGACTTGACAAGTCTATATGTACTCCTTGGCTTCGTCTAGCATACCAGGCTACCAAAATCGTTGTGCCGGATTTGCACTAGTCTTTTTATAGCCAAAGTGACCCAGCGGTAGAAAGATTGCCTGTTCATACCGAAAACATACAAAAAATGTAATTCGAACATAACACTGAGCATGACGTTGTTTTGCATGGGCCCCCAAAAACGAAATTGACGGCATGGATGTAACACAACTCTTTGAATGAACATTTTCCTAAAGAGGAGATTCCTCTGCATGTAGAGATCGTTAATACTCATGTGTGGGATAACAAACATAAGAAGTGGAACCGAAGAAAACGGGATCTTCACGGTGGTCCCTTCGAAAAAATACCTCGATCGCATCACGCAAGGCGAACGCTTCTATCTGCGTGTGTTGTGAAACCATGAACATTCTCGTGGGGTGCGCTCTTTTGCCGAAATTTGTACGCTGGACGGAGTCATATACGGTTTTTTCCGATCCGTATGTCTTCCATTGGGTCTTTCATCTGACATGGTCTTATCTTTTGCCTCAAGATTGCTCATGATGTCCATCATGACGGGGTCTTCCTTATAGGCTTCCACCAAGGATCTAGTTACATCATCGGATAAGCCAAACTCAGTAATCAGCGCACCTAGGTAGTCTGCCCTACGTGACAGCGCATCAGCAAACTTGTTGTACTCTCCTTTCACGTAGTCTAGCTTAAAGTCATATTGATCTATGACTTCAATCTGGCGTTTAAGTGCGTCAAAGAGAACAGGTTGCGCCTTAATCCACTTGAGTGACTGATGGTCGGTTCTCAAGTAGAAGAGTTTTTCTAACTAATAGTGTCTCCAGTGAACAAGTGCTTTGTATAGGGCATACAGTTCCCATTCGTAGTTGGACTTTCCCAATTTCTTTCATGTTATCTTCTTACTCATGTACTCGATCAGCCTTAACTTCTTCCCTTCCTATTGGGCCAACACTACGCCAATGTCATATTGGCTTGCATCAGTGGTCAAAACGAATGACCTCTCCGGACCGGGAACCATGAGAACCTCATGGTGCATGAGAGTATGCTTCAAACACTTGAAGGCTGCCTCACACTCGTTGGTCCATTCACATGATGTGTCAAGGCGAGTTAAATCAGTCAAAAGCTACAGTGCTATAGTTCTTCACGAAGTTGCGATAGTAGTCAGTCATCCCTGAGAAAGATCTGACCACTGTCACAGACTGCGGTTATGGATAGTCATGAATGCTACCCACCTTGGCATCTTCGCGCCTTATCCCTTCCACGGATATCTCATGACCCAAGTACAAGATTTTAGTGCGACTAAACTCACATTGTTGTACATTAATCTTATATTTGTGTTGTCGTAGGAATGAAAGTACGGTTTCTACATGCTTGGCATGCTCCTCGGCTGTTCTACTAAAGATAAGTATGTCATCAAGGTAGACAACGATGAACTTATCCAAATAGTCATAAAAAATTTATTCATGGCGTGTTGGAATGTACTCGGCGTATTGCAGAGACCAGAGGGCAACACCCCAAACTCATACAGACCGTACCTGGTCATAAAAGCAGTTTTATGTTGGTTGTGTAGCACGGTGAACGTGTTCACACCCCTTCAAATTCACGCGAACGTGTTCGTGCGTTCACGAGAACAACTCACGAACATGTTCGGGTGAACATATTTGTTTTTCGTGAAAAAAAAAAGAAATTAGTTTGTTTTTTGTTTTTTTTTATTTTTAATTCATGATTGGCAACGAATTTGAACATGACTCCAAGACAAAAAGTTGATTGTATTGTTATTTTACATAACATATAGTTTTTTTAGATTTTTCTAAGACCCTTTTTTTTTTTTTTATGTTCGCGTTCAGAGGGTTGGAGCGCTTGTTTGCATTCGCCTCCGAACGTGAACACGGTGCTTCATAGTCTGTTGGTCCTCTGGTCTAATAACAGTCTGATGTTAGCCGAATTTTAGGTCTATCCTGGTGAAGTACTTACACCTTTGCACCCTATCCAAAAGGTCGTCGATGCACGGTGGAGGTTATGCGTTCATAACAGTGATGGCATTGAGGCCTCTATACTCAATGCACATCCTCCTTTCTTCAATTGATACCGGGTAATCCTCCTTCCCTCGGTATCAATCTCTCAGTATTAATCGTGATGGCTTAGATGCTTAACAAAGTGCATGAACATCCAACTTCCCACCAACCAACCCCCCCCCCTCTCTCTCTCTCTCTCTCTCTCTCTCTCTCTCTCTCTCTCTCTCTCTCTCTCTCTCTCTCTCTCTCTCTCTCTCTCTCTGTATCAATCGTGTTTCAGGGTGTTGGTAATCCTCCGCCTTTAGAATTGGTCTGTTTGTTGTAGCGCTCGGGAGGCTTGAACCATAAAAGCCTGAGATGCCACCCGCCTGAAGTGGCAGGGCCTGCGGCTCGCGCGGTTGCTGCTCTTACTCGTATGCCCCTTGCTGCGAATGTCGTTGCTCCTCCAACAATTGTTGCTGTTGATCTTGCTGCTGCTGCTGCTGCTGCTCACGTTGCTTTTGCTGTTGATGTTGTTGCTGCAGCTCCTCTGTTGGTGTTGTTGTTGTTGCAGTTGTTGTTGTTGCCACTGCTGTTGTTGTTGCTCGAGTTGTTGCTGCTGGTGTGGTTGATGTTCTTGCTGCTGCTGCTTTTGTTGTGGATGGTGCTGCTGCTGCTGTTGCTAATGTTGTCGTCGTTGCTGCCGTTGTTGCTGCCGTTGTTTCTGCTGCCGCCACTATTGCTACTGCTGCTGCAGTTGTGCTTGTCGTCGTTGTTCCGATTGTTGCTGTTGTTGCTGGTGGTGCAGCTACTGCTGTTGCTGTTGCTGCTGTTGCTGTTGTTGATGGTGGTGCAATTGCACTTGTTGCTGGTGGTGCGGTTGCTGGTGCTGCTGCTACTGCTGCTGCTGTTGCTGTTGCTTTTGTTATTATTGTTGCTGGTGGTGTAGTTGCACTTGTTGCCGCCACTGTTGCAGCTGTTGTTGGTGTCTCCGTTACTGGTGGTCGTGTGGTTGTTGTTGCTGTTGCTCTTACTGTTGCTGTTGCTGGTGCTGCCGCTCTTGCCTGTTGTTGTTGTTGTTGTTGTCGTGCCGAATCCTGCTGTTGCTCCTCCAATCGCGTACTTCTGCATGTGCCCTCCTTGTATGGAAGAATGTGCTCCCTCCTTGTGTATGAGTCGTCTGAGTCAGATTTATCAGACCTCCACATGTCTTCTAAATCCTCCGCCTCATCCGATGATTCTGATGATGACTCCCCATCATTCCAATCCCCCTCCTCCCACTCTCTTAGTCTGCCTCTTTGTGTTATAGATGTGGCACCGCCCCCATAGATGGGTTGTGGCACAGATGTAGATCCAATTGCTGACCCCGTTAGTGTTCCATTTGTGCATTCATTCCCTGCAGCAGCTCCGTCGTCCTCATCGCCTGCATCCATCTCAATATTCGTCAAACCCCCAACCAGCCACTGTTATTTGTCGCCGTGCCCTGCACCCTTCCTTCACATCGGAGGTTCCAGTGGAGGTACACCAATTTTTCCACTCTCTCGTGCTCCAGCTTGTTGCGATCCTTGGTGTGCACGAGGGCCCATGTGCTCCAATTCCTCTCAGTTGGGGAGGAGGTTGTCCACATGCTAAGTATTCGTAGTGCCAATCACTGCAAAGTTGGGTGTCCCCTCCCATGATCCTCCCAACAATCCAATGCACTGTCCATCCTCTCACGGCGCTGCACCTCCAAATCTCCAAAGATTCCTTGCTCCCTTTGGAACGCATACAAGAAGTCAATGCACTCCTGGTACTGTGGTGTCCCCTGACCCCGCACAAGATGCTCGACAACACCTCGAAATTGGGTCATCAACGTCGGATCGTTGAACACTCCTCTGTCACGCAACCTGGGGTCAAGCAATCTGGCAACTGCGTGCACAGGACTAAGGAGTTGATCTGTCCTGTTGGAGACCGCCTCCAACACTTCAGCACGTTGTCCCTCTGTCAACGGAGTTCCAAGCGCACAATTCTTCAATGCCACTGCCGTGTCGTAAACATGTGAGATGCAGTGCACATCACGATCAACCATCCGCAATATCGAGTATGCCTCGTCCATCAAATGGAACACATTCCGAATATCAATTCAAAAACGGGTAGACTGCACCAACCTCTCGACAAAACATGCCTTGTCTCGACTGGCGTATGGCCACTGCATCTCCTCCCACTCCATGCTGTTCACCGTGTCTTTCACTTGCATCTCTTTGTCCTTCAAGCGCTCGAGCATGATAAAATTTGTCCCAAATCTTGTTGCATTTGGCCTCTTAAGGACAGTCTTGCCATGCCCATAAAGCATCTCCCGCGGCCCGTTGCGAACCCTGAAGAACTTAACGACTTTGTTCGCATCGTCAAGGATCATTTTTGCCTATCCCATCTTCCCCATGTCATGGAGGAACAAGTCCATGCAGTGCGCGGTGCATGGGATCTAGTAGATATGAGAAAATTCTCGATCCTTGCTCAACGCCTTAGCAACTGCCTTGTTGGATGCGAAGGAGTCAGTGCAAATGGCAGTTACCTGTCTGTTCGCCCTCAAGAAGCTCTTCCATGACTCAACCATTGCGGCGGAGTTCTTGTCTTTCCTCTTCACATGATTACTCTTGATGAAAACTGGTTTGTCTCTCCCCGCTAGAATGTAGTTCAACATAGAGCGACCACATATGTCTGTGGTGCCATCTGTGATGAGTGTATATTCCGTCTTCTCCTAGCCAACCCGTAGTTTAGCCTCTCACTCCAAGTACGTCTCCTTCCTAGAGTCCAGGAGTTCTTCCCGCAATGCGTCATATGGGGCGTGTTTCAACGGACAGCGAGTTGCAGACTGAGGCCCGAAGCAGACTTCGCATAATTTCTTCCAACTGCTACTCTTCGCCACATTGAACGGTATGGCATTTTGTGCGAAGAGGTCCATGGCAGCCAAATCAATCTCCCGCTGGCGTGGGTTGCAGACATATCGACCCATGGGCATCTGCCTTAGTGTCCTCACAAGTGTCGGTCTGCTTGTGACCTTTGTTGCAGTTGTGCCCATCATTGTTGCTGCCTCTCCACCCTGTTCCACATCTGCTCCACCTCCCACGTCATCACCGCCACAAATGGCAGGAAGAGGGAGATCTTAAACTGTATGTGTTGCAGCCTCATCCTCCCGCTGCAACATCTTTGCGATCTTAGGTGTCAACTCCACACCTGCAGCACTCAGCCTCATGTAGATCGCCGCGGTTACATTCGAGCACCGTGATCCCTGCCTCTTCTTCGTGAAGTGTTTGATCGCGCGTGCGAGGTTGCCAGGGAACACAAGTCTGCACAAGAGGCACTTCATCTCCCTCGCGCCATGGCTTTTCGCCCCCCTTGACCTCCACTGCGCCAACCAATTCCACACGAAGTGGTCTCCTGACTTCCATGCGAGTTTCGGGTCCACATAGAATGTAGCGGACCCACCAGGTGTGGTGCTCCGCTAGTGGTAGAGATGGAGATGGAGGAAGAAGGGGGGAGCAAGATGCACAACGCAGCTCCCACGTAGGACTCCAACGCACGTACTCCAATATCGTGCAAGTGTAGAATGCTCCTGAAAACAGACAACTGCTAGGGTATACCCCAGCGGACTGATGGGACTGGACTGGATTGGCTGGTACCGACAGAGGTACCGGCCTGGACTGGACTGCCCCGAATAAAACACAGGCCTGTGAGAACAGGCCAAGGGGCTGGTCTCACAGGCCCACCAGAGGTCCGCTACACGATCCTCGGCCTGTGATGGATCGCCTAGATACAAGCACGCTTCCGCCATGAAGCGGAACTCTACCAAAGAAAAAGAAAACCTTAATAGTCTAGGATGCGGAGCAAGCTCCATGCTGAGTCCATGCGATGCAACCTAGGAGATAAGATATCACAAAACAGCAACGTCACAGCTAACAGCCTAAGTAAAAGCAGAAGCAACTAACTAGCATACATGTCTTAGGAAAGCAGAAGCAGCTAACTAGCATACATGTCCTAGGGAAAGCAGAAAGTAGTGACAACTAGATCCTAGAATGTTGGAGGCACTAGCCTCAGTCTGGGAACAACAGACTAGTGTATAAGTCCTAAGAACAGCAAAAGTAGAACAACTAAATCCTAGAAATGTCAGAGGCAGTAACCTCAATCTGAGAGCAGCAAGCAACAACCATATGTCACATGAGGAGTGTGTCGCAAACCAAAGGGTGGGATGGTCTCTGAGGGTGGCGAATGCAGCCTAGGGGTCGAAAACTCCTAAGGGCATCCACACATAGATAACAGGGAGACACATGTCATCAGGTTCAATGAGGGTAGAGAACTGGGAGCGAACAGAACCAATGACCCTAACAGATAGACCATCAGGGCGGGTAATGCTCGACAAAAGGGGTGACCGCTATGGAGGGTCGACCATGCAAAGGAACAGGGGAGCCTCGTATACTGGGCGCACCTAGATGAAGCATGCAGGGCTGCCTAACTAGGGCGTGAGGGCCGGCGAAGGGTAGAAAGATGATGGGTAAGGGAATCATGCAAATGACTCCTAAAGTCAGGGAAGTCGGAGCTCGATCCGCAAGATGGGAAGCCAGGGCAACGCTACGGTCCCGATGCCTATGCGTATACCAAGGGAGAGCCCAACTCAGAGGAACCCGGCTAAAGCGAGACCATCATGCGACACAAGCGGGGTACGGGACAGGGTAAACTGGTAAGAGAGTGATGACGTCTAAAGTAGGCAGAGCTGATCGTGACGAAATCCATGAAGCTGCCGATCACGTCCACGATGAGAAGTCCGGAATGTCGTCGAGGAAGAGCCGCAACGTCGACGAGCTGAAGTAGCAAAACTGATGTGGATGGAGTACTAGAAGTCAAAGACGTGGGAAGGTAAGTCAGAGTCAATCGTCGTATCGAGCAGGACGACGACGAGTGCGCTGTGGACGCTCAGAAGCATCCGGCTACTGTTGAAGATCTGCCTCAGATGGAGCAGGCTCGACTTCAGCGGTCTCCTCAGCCGGGGGAGAAGGAGGAGGGTCAGTGGGTTGAGGAGGAGCAGTGAACCCAGCACGACGAGCACGGTCATAGGCACGCACCAACATGCGAGTGTGCTGCAAGTGCTCGAGGGGCTCCAAGGTAGCCTCCTCATGAGGGTAACCCTTCCAACGTGCGAGATACTCAATGTGGGGAGGGTTGTCGTCAGTGACTCGGCGACCAATGATGTCTGAAACGAGGAACTCCTCGTGRCCGTCCACCATGATGGGTGGAGGGCGCTCGTATGGTCGTCCARCGAAACGCTCAGACGGTCTGCGGTAAGGACGCAGTAAGGAGACGTGGTAGACATCGTGCACACGAGCCTGACGTAGGTAGTCGGGCAGCTTCACACGGAAGCTGGCCGTGCTAGATGCCGTATTAGAACCGACGGCCTGGAGGATGCGGCATGGGCCAAAGAAGCGACACCAAAACTTGTGAAGCGTGTTTGCTTCGAGCTGTAAGGGGCGGGTGTCGATAAGCACATCATCACCGACTTTGAATGGATGATCCATCCTCGATCGGTTCGCACGTGCTGCCATGCGAGTCTGGGAAGCGGCTATGTGCTCATGTGCGGTCTTCATGATCGACGTCATATGTGCAACCCAATCATCCAGCGCGGGACAACTCGTGTCGGGGTGCATCTGTGACGGTCGAAGGAAGTCCGCGGGAACATGAGGGTGACAGCCGAGGTCGCAATAGTAAGGCGACATCCCCGTGGCTGGCGAGACGGCGTGGTTGTAGGCTATCTCCGTGTGGGCAAGATGGAGGTCCCACTGCTGGTCGTCACGAACAATCTTTCGGAATATATCTCCGAGAATCCTGTTCGTGATCTCGGTCTGACCATCAGTCTGAGGATGGTAAGACAAGGAGAAGCGGAGCTGGGTGTCGTACACCTCGTAGAGCCGTCGCCAGAATTGGTCGGTAAAGCGCGGGTCACGGTCAGATATGATGCTCAGAGGTAAGTCGTGGTCACGCACGACTCGGTCAAACACGATGTCGGCGACCTCACGTGCACTGATGGCATAGCGGCACGGAACAAAGCGCGCACGCTTCGTGAAGCGGTCAACGACGACCAGGATAGCATCATGACCGCGGGGGGTTGGAGGACGAAGAGGACTGATAAAGTCCATCGAAATGGACTACCAACGACCCTCAGGGATAGGAAGAGGCTGGAGTAAACCATAAGGCAAGTGGTTCGCACTGTTCACCTTCTAACAGGTGGGACACTCTGCGACGTAGAACTTCACAAAGTCCTTGCGCTTCGACCAGACGTACAGGCGGCTCACACGAGCCAACGTCTTGTGGAAGCCATATGACCGGCGGCTGCCTGGTCATGGAACTCTGCTACTGCTCGGACACGTAGCTGTCCAGTGGAGGGAACGCAAATACGGGGCTCTCTAGTGCCCTGTGAACCGTGCCAGTACACAAGACCGTTGTCTTCGAGAGAGTAGTTCGGGACGGTCTTGCCACTCCGAAGGGTCGCGTGGATGTCGCGATAGTCGGGGCAGTGGCGGTACTGAGTGCGAAACTCGTCGATCATCGAGTGGTGGACGGTGGTGACTGAGATGGAAGAGAGTTGGATCTGCTCCTGGTCGTGGTCAGGGCGCCGGGATAAGGCATCTGCAACCCGATTAGTCTCACCCTTGATGTGCTTAGTGGTGAAACTAAACTCAGATAGGTCGCGCCACCAGCGAGCCTGTCGAGGAGTGAGCTTCGGCTTTGTCAGAAAAGCCTGGACAACAGAGTTGTCCGTGCGCACTGTGAATGGTGCCCCGTGCAGGTAGTGACGCCAGTGTCGAGCGGCATAAACTATTGCGAGAACCTCACGTTCATCAGCAGTGTAGTTTATATCGGCGGGCAGAAGCTGACGGGAGTAGAAGGCTATCGGACAATCACCTGAGAGAGACTCGATAGTGCCGTCCTCGACGATGGTAGGAGAATAGTCAATAGAAGGCTCGTCAGTAGGTGGACGAGTAGGCGTCAGTCGGGAAGCAGTGGTAGAGGTAGGTGGTGGGAAGCGAGGGATACGAGGATGAGAGGAATCAGGAGAGGAGGGGAAGACCTGAGAAAGCACTGCTCCTACAGCAAAGTCTGACGCATCGGTGGTAAGGATAAAAGGGCGATCAAAATCGGGTAGGTGAAGAACCGGTGCGCATGTCACCACCTTCTTGAGGGCGCGGAAGGCGTTCTCGTGGAGGGGTGTCCAAGCCCAGGGTGGGATCTTCCGAAGGAGGGTGGAGGTAAGGACGTAGGAATTCCTAGCGTATCCCTAGATGAAATTACTCTTGTAGCTGGTCAGGCCTAGGAAGCTGCGAAGCTGATTGGCGGATGTGGGAACGGGCCACTCCACAATAGCAGTGATTTTCGCGTCATCCATGTGGAGACCCTGGTCGGACACATAGTGTCCTAAGAAATCCATTTTGTGTTGGGCAAAGCGGCACTTGCTCAGCTTGGCGTAGAAGCCATGTCTGCGCAAGCGGTCAAGGACGTCGCGGAGGTGTCGGAGGTGCTCCTCAAGGGTATGACTGTAGACCAGGATGTCCCTGAAGATGTCGTTCATCGCCCTCTGAAAGGTAGAGGGTGCATTGGTGAGGCCGAATGACATCACCATGAACTCGTAGTGGCCGAAGCGCGATCGGAACGCTGTCTTCGGCTGGTCGGCTGTAGCAACGCGGATCTGATGGTAACCGCTACGAAGATCAATCTTCGTAAAGAAGCGGTTGCCTGCTAGGCGGTCAAACAACTCATCGGAACGAGGCATGGGGTAGCTGTTCTTAACAGTGTAGAGGTTGAGGCCGCGATAGTCGATGCAGAGACGGAGAGTTCCATCCGCTTTGCGAGCAAAGAGGACGGGTGCACCCCACGGGGAGTTGCTGGGTTTAATGAAACCCAGTCTCAGGAGCTCCTCAAGCTGACGCTTCAGTTCAGTGGCCTTGGGGATCGAGAGTTTGTAGGGTGCCTGGTGGTGAACACGATAGTCAGGCACAAGCTGGATGGAGTGCTCGACGTCGCGCATCGGTGGGATGCCAGCGTACGAGAACGACGATGGAAAAATGTTGTGGTACTCTCGAATGAGGTCACGAACTGCGGGCTCCCGGTTGGCCGTATAGCGTGCGAGTTCCTAAGCGGCAGTGTCAGCGCGCGACGGCGGGGTGCACTCGACGGACGGCGGAGGAATGAAAGTAGAGATGGGAGCCATGGAGATAGAAGGAGGATCTGTCTCCAGAGGGATGAGCTCGGCGTCGGGACAGGGTGGATCATAATGTAAGAGATATGTCACGTTCACCATTAAGAAGGTGACGTCGTCCTGTCGGACGAAGTGGACGACCTGCCGAGGCGAGGTGACAATGATAGAAGGAGATGGTGTGGGCACGGAAGGCTCCGGGGGAGGAGGATCGGGGCGTGGTGTCGCAGTGGTACCTATGAAAGGTACGCGATACGTCTGTCCACACTTCGTTTTGAGAACGAGAGTGTTCGTCGCCCAATCGGCCTCGGTGCTGCGGAACCGACGAGACCACGGAGTGCCGAGAATGAAGTCGTACCCCGTCTCCATCACATCGAAATGTGCAGAGGAGCGGTAGCGACGAGATGCCGGGGGACGATCAGTCGGCTCGAGAGTGAGGAAGAAAGAGAGGTGGGTGACCGTCTGATCGAAGAAGCACTGGGTCTTGTCATCCCCTAGGGTGACAGAGATGGGAGTCGGAGACCTGGTCGTGGGTAAGCGGACTTCTTTCACCACACGTGGGTGAATGAAGTCGCCCTGAGAACCGGAATCCCACAACGCTGAGTACACCCTCGTGGAGGTCCCCAGTCGTACGGGGATGATCGGGAGGGTGCGATCAGGGTTAGAGAGGATGGTGAGAAGGCGACGCAGGGCAGCGACATGGAGGGTGAGTCCCTCCTGACGAGCCCTGAGCATGCTCAAGTCCAGAAGAGAGGACACAACGTCCTCGCGAGTCGCAAGCTGCTCGCTGCAACGGGCTGAGCGAATGGCTCGACGCGTCGGTAGTCGCGGCTGGGTAGGAGAGGATACGGTGGTCTGCGGAGACGCAGATGATACTACGACAGAGGGCTGAGCACACTCTGTCGGGTCCTGCGAGACCTCAACTTCAGTAGTGAGAGGGGCAAACCATGACGAGGATGTCGGGAAGCCGACTACTGAGGAGGGCACAGGTGTACACTGCACCGTGGCTAGGAGGCGCCGCGAGGATGCGAGGCGCCGGGGGGGACTGAGCACGACGCTGGCTGGAAAGGTCAGCGTAGTGGCGGTCAAGGGCGGTGGTGTAGGTGCACCGCGAGGAGGTATGACTGTCCTGACGGTATTCCAAGCATCCACGCCGACCCAAAATAGCCGCGCGCTCCTTAACGGAAAGGACACCGTGAGGAGGGACAAAGTGCTGAGGGAGGTCCTGCTGAGGGACCTCGGGGGGCGACGCGCCAGAGTGACCAGGGCGGCTGCGTGCCCGGGAAAGGGTGGAGAGGATGAGCTGGAGGCGCTCAGCCATAGGGAGAGTAGGGTCCTCCAGGTGGTGGTGGACGACCTCGCCAAGGTCGAGGTCGTCGCTATGGTCACCCTCTGGCGACAGTCGGGCACCAGCGTCCTGCTCACCATACTCGAGCGAGCTGAAGCGGCGTGAGAAGTGGCGGCCCTGCTGCGCGGAACGGTGGGGGCGACCGCGGAAAGAGGAACGGCGTTGGGAAGTGTCGTGAGAGGAGGAGGAGGCGTAACCAGTACGCTGTGGCTGGGAGGAGGCGGGGTGAAGACGGGCCCGCATCCGCTAATGGTCCCTGGCGGCCTCGTAAGCCTGCGGGGTCGATGTGAACTCGTACCGTCATAGCTCGGAGCGGTACTCGAGCGGAAGGCTGGCCAAGAAACGATCGATAAGGATCGCCTCGGGGAGGAACGCCATGTCACAAATGAGGCGGGCGTCCTGAAAGACCTGGATGTGGTGATCCAGGCTGGCGGTGCCACCAGAGCCGGACCAGCGTGTAGTGACGACACGCTCGAAGGCGTCAGTCACGTCATATCCGGCTCCGAAGCGATCCTCGTGGAACGCCTGGAAATCCATGAAGGTCGGAGTCCGACCCGCACGAACGGAGTAAGCGTAGAAATCCTCCCAGGCGTCGGAAGGACCGCCACGCAGGCGCGTGGAGAGGTGAGTCACCCACGTGCCGGGTGCGGCACCCATGAGCTGGAGCGTGCGGGTGGCAGACTGTAGCCACCGAGATACGTGTATGCCTGTACCGTCAACTGGACGAGTGGTGCGCCACCGTTTTGGCGGTGAGGAGAACGGGAAGCAGGGGATTGCGCTGCGGCTGAATAAGTCGGCGCAGATCTAGGAGGAGGGGGGGCAACTGACTGTACACCCGGGCCGCATGGTGGAGCGGCGGGGGAAACAGCGGCAGGCTGCACCGGCGTTGCGGTAGAAGAGGTCGCAGTAACCGAGGGGATAGGGAGGAGGTAGGATGGGGATGGGTAGGGTGCAGGGCGAGGGAAGCGAGCCTGCATGGAAGGAAGAGTAGAGGAAGAAGGGGGTGCGCTGGAAGGCGCGGCCACCTGTGAGGGTGGGGGAAGCTGAAGGCATGAGAGGGCGAGGTCGGCCCAGAGCTGGGCAATCTCGTCCTCGAGACCTCGAACGTAGGTCGTGCAAGGGGTAGCAGGAGGAAGAGTGGGGGAAGAGGACGCACAAGCGGCGCGGGGCATCCCAGAGGGGGGAGAGCCAGGTGGCGTTGCGGTCGTGCGAAGGGGAGGGAGAAGCGGGGCACCCGGAAAAGGTGAGACCATGGTAGCGGGTTGTTGTATCGTGGCCGTAGTGACCGGGATCCGGGCGGGTGCGCCCGTAGACTGAGGGAGGGCCTGGCTCGTGGCGGCCGTCGTGCTAGGGGCGTGGACAATCACCAAGATGGTCGGGTCGGGGGCGGTGAAGGAGGAAGCTCCGCCGTGGCCACCCTGTCGGAAGACGGGGTACCCGGACTGGGAGCCAGGAGATGAAGGGCAAGCAGCGTCCTGGAGTTGCTGCATGTCGGCGCCAAGGATCGCCACTTGCGCCTGTAAGGGCGCGAGGATCGCGAGTTGCGGCTGAATGGGTGCGAGGAGGGAGGTGATAAGGGTGTGCAGATCCCCCTGGGGCTGGTGGCCCTGGTCTGTCGGCACGGGTGTGGAGCCCTGTGCCGTGGTCGTCGCCGCGTCGGCGGCGTGTGACACACCGTCGGCCATGGGGAGGTGACGGGCCGGACTGGAGGGGGCCAGGAGGGGTCCGCGTGAGCGGAGGGCATAGGGGGGAGTCTGCGGTAGAAGGCGGCGGACGGCGATAGCAAGGCTGGCGCGGGCGCCGTCAAAGGGGGAGGGGTGGTCCGGGTCCAGGGTGCCCGAATAGAAAGGGGAGTTGGGGGGGGTTGAAGAACTCTAAACCTTAGAAAAACCCTAAGAAAACCCTAACCGGAGTTTGAGTGGTTAGGGTACAGTGCCGGTAACCTAATCAAGAAAATAAAATAACAAGCATAGGGGGGGGAAGGCGGGAGAAAAATAAATAAACAGCAAGATTTCGAGAGAAAATAAAAATAAATAAGGAAATAACTAAATAATAAAAATAATCAAAAAAATAAGTAAAAGATGTGAAGAGAAGAAACAATATTTATTTTTTTTTAATTTTCGGCAGCATTTCCTTACCCCCCATGGGGTCAAGAATGTGCCAAGGGGAAAGGAGAGACCAAGGTGAGCACACTAGGGTCAAGATGCCGCAAAAAAAAAAAAATAATAAAAAAAAAATAATAATAATAAATAAATAAATAAATAAATAAATAAATAAGTAAATAAGTAGATGAGGAGGGGGAGAGAAATGGAGTATCTGATTTTTCAAAAATTTTGGCAGCATTTCGTTACGCCCATGGGGTCGAAGTGTGCCGAAAAAGACTAAGTAAGAGAAAATCAGAAAATTTCGGCAGCACTTCGTTACCCCAACGGGGTCAAAACGTGTGCCGAAAGCAAGAAAGACTAACACCTAATCAGATTTAGGATTTCCGTAAAGAAAGTCGAATTTTCAGAATAAATAGAAAAATAAATAAAATAAATCAGAAAATAAGAAAAGAAGGTGGGGAAGAAGATAATTCGAATTTTTGGAAAAAAGAGAAAGGATAAATCAAAAGAGAGATAGAAAGAAGAAAAACAGAAAAAATTTGAAGTAGGGGGGAAGGGGAATGAAAAAGTGACGGAGAAAAGAAAAAAATAGGTAGGAGAGAGAAAAAGATGGAAGTGGAAGGTGGGGGGATGATGTGGTGGTAGTTGGGGGAGAGGAGGGTTGGGGAAAGGTGGAGAGGGATCAAGAAGCAAAGAGAAAAGGAGGAGGAAAGAAAAGAAAATAAATAAAGAAAAGAGAGTAAAAGAATGGGTGGTGGGAGAAAAGGTGGGGTGGGGAGAGGGGTATGAGTAAGAGGAGAGAGAGAGAGAGATATGGAGGGTGGGTTAGTAGAGAGAGGGGAGAGAGAGAAGAGATACCTGGCCCTTGGTGTCTCCAAGGGCACAAGGTATACCAAGACCAGAAGGTTCTTAGCCTTCGCTGCAGCAAGCCGGCTGGAGGAGAGAGGGGGCTGAGATCTTGATCAGCCCCTACCAGCAGCAGTTCTGCATATTTGTAGATCTAGGGTCTGCTGTGTGAGCAGACCCTCACCACTGTAGAGCAGCCCCCTAAGCAGGGGGGTCTTGAGTTCCACCACGAGGTGCCACGTGGCAGCAGAGATGGCCACGTGCACAGGCAACAACAGCCAGCCGAGGGGGGGAACAAATAGCAGCCTGCCCGTTGCTGCTCGCTGCTCGCCGGCAAGGGGGGGAGGGGGGGGGGGGAGGAAATAGCCAGCACGGCACCTCTTCAAGAGGGTTGTGTCGTGCTATAGGGACATTTACACTCTGTGGCGAGTGTGTTATAAGGGTGCTTACTCACGTGCATGGCTCACGAAGCGCCTGGGTTCAAACCCCGGCAGCAGCAAGAATTCTCGGATCTTAATAATGTAAATCCGAGAGTGGGGCGCGTGTGCGCTGCCTTGGCGCTTGTGTGCACGCGCTCATGGTGGTGCCTCCCTTTTTTGCCACATGCCACCTTCAGCAGCCGCCTGCTTTTCCCCTCCTTTTCGCTGGAAATCAGCCAAAAAACAGCGAAAAAAACCGTTGTCGGGTTTGCTGTATTTCCAGCTGTACGGGGTGGTGGGTGGGAGCGGGGAACGTTCCCGCTCCAATACCAATGTAGCGGACCCACCAGGTGTGGTGCTCCGCTAGTGGTAGAGATAAAGATGGAGGAAGAAGGGGGGAGCAAGATGCACAGCGCAGCTCCCACGCAGGACTCCAACGCACGTACTCCAAAATCCTGCAAGTGTAGAATGCTCCTGAAAACAGACAACTGTTGGGGTATACCCCAGCGGACTGACGGGACTGGACTGGACTGGCTGGTACCGACAGAGGTACCGGCCTGGACTGTACTGCCCCGAATAAAACACAGGCCTGTGAGAACAGGCCAAGGGGCTGGTCTCACAGGCCCACCAGAGGTCCGCTACATAGAACTCCTCTGTCCCGCTTCCCATTGCACCCCCCAAAAACTCGCTTGCAGATGCAGATGGCCCTGCCATTGCCACAATTGCACAGCTGCAACTGTTGCTGCAAGTGCCGCAACAGCTGTTGCTGCAAAAGATGTAGTAACAGATGCTGGTGGTGTCGCAAATGTTGTTGCACTTGGTTTGCTGTTGCGTCAGTCGCTGATGTGGCACTTACTGCTGCAACTGTTGCTACAGCTGTCGCAGCAACTGCAGTCACACCAGACACGGGATGGCCACTGCTCAAGTGGTCTGAAAAAAAAAAAGAAAAAAAAGGAGCACGTGGGGCGGAGGTGGGGGCCAAATGCCTTTGAAAGCGGCACATCCAAAGCCTGCAATTCAAGCGGGTCCAATGCCTGCTGACGTGGCTGGCCTGCTGCTGTTCACGTGGTAGGCCTGTTGTTGACGTGCCTTATGTGCTGCTGCTGCAGCCAGTCTACTGCTGACGCCAGTCATCCGCTGATCTTGTGTCAGATCTGCTGCTGACGTCGTCAGCCCGATGATGACGTCATCTGACTGCTGCTGCACTCGCTGCTGCTGCAACTACCAAGTGTTGCAGCAACTACTGATGTCAGTGGTCTGCCGCAAACAGCAGCCAGTCTGCTGCTGACGCCAGTGGTCTGCTGCAAACATGGCAGCTACACTGCCTGCACACGTGGCAGCCCTCTTGTTGACGTCAGGGGTCCTATGGTGAAAGATCTGCCATTACCTGCAACAGATTAGAAAACAACGAGCACATGGGTCGATAACAACTAGTTAGATTCATAGATTGATCGATTGATGGATTGCTTAATTGATTGATTGACTAAATACAACTAGTTAGCACATGGGTCGATGACAGCCAGTCATCCGCAGATCTTGTGTCAGATCCACTGCTGACGTCGTCAGCCCGATGATGACGTCATCTGACTGCTGCTGCACTCGCTGCTGCTGCAACTACCAAGTGTGGCAGCAGCTCAGCTGCAACAACACCTACTGACGTCAGTGGTCTGCCGCAAACATGGCAACTACACTGCCTGCACACGTGGCAGGCCTCTTGTTGACATCAGGGGCCCCTATGGTGAAAGATTAGCCATTACCTGCAACAGATTAGAAAACAACGATCACATGGGTCAATAACAACTAGTTAGATTCATAGATTGATCGATTGATGGATTGCTTAATTGATTGATTGACTGAATACAACATTGACCGATAAGTTGATTGATTGATTGATAGATTGATTGATTGATTGATTGATTGGCTGATTGATTGTTTCACATGATGAATCAATCAATCAATCATTGACCTTTGTGAGGTTTTAGCTCCTCGAGAGGCATAAAGGGCCCCCTGATACAGATGTGCCCGCCCTAAGTGAAGGTGGGCCTAACAAATCATGAGAGGCCCAGGGCTGTCAATTTCGTATGTCGAGTACAGGCAGTTGTGTCGCGCCAGTTGGTTGAGGGAACCCAGGCCCCGAGCAGCAAAGATTTTCCACGGCCTTCTAGGCCTTTCTGAAATGCCTGGGTAGGATTCGCAGCAATATACACAGACAATTTTGAAGCCTAACTGAACGGGGCCCAGCAGTTGCAGCAGAGGCCCATCCATAGCCCAGCCTCCATAGTTGGTTGGGGCTTGGATGTATAGCAAGGCGCAGGGTGGTCTTCGGGTGTACAGAGGGAAGAAGTGGGTGGACGACCAGGAAGAAGGCAGGAGGATGATGATGATGATGATGTGAGGGCACATACCTGGTATTGGCGATGATCTGAATTGGGCGACATCTTAAAGTACTTCGTTGGCTGCTGACGTCAACAGTTGCACTGTCAATTAGTAGGGAGTAGGCTGGGCGCCGAGCGCCAAGTAGGGAGAAGGGGCCTGGTTAATGTTGTTGGTAGTGGCGAGAGCAAGCTCTCATTGACATTCGGTTTTTACGATTCTCCATTGCTGTTATACTCATGGGTTGTACGAAGCTGCACTGGATTTAGACTGTTATATTCAGGATTCGTGGCTGTCCAATGCCAGAACGACGCTGGCCGGAGCCGGGGTGATGCCCTGTAGCTTGCCGAAGGTGAGGGCATGAGGCCTTGCAGAGAGATCTGGGGATGCTATGCGGGGGGCATCCTAAAGGACAGTTGGGGGTTTCTGACACATGACAAAACTGGCGGGAGCTGGAGTGAGTCGCGCTGCTCTGTAACCTAGCAGTTAGGGGGCGTGAGGCCTGGTTGAGTTAGAAGGAGACTGTCTTTCCCAGGTATAGACCCTGAGATAGTACGGTTTTGCCATCGCTTACCTGCTTGCAGATCCTTCCAGTAATGACAATAATTTGCTTCAGCGAGGAAGCCGACATGGTCTATTGCGATCTTGCCGAACTTCTCATACGTCATCCCTTCTTCCTTTGTGCGAGGATAAAGTTGCGTTCTTAGGGGATCCGGGAGTGCTCGTGCAAAACTATTTAAGATATGGGCCGGCGTTAATCCGTAATCAGGGCATTGCAATAGTTCGTCCATGGTTGCCTTTATTGCAGAGGTACTTTTCCATTTCCTGTCAGGAAGACTGAGGATCAACATCTCAGTACGTCTTGCCAAGTTTTTGTCCTCAAATCTCTCTCTTATCAATTTAAGGATATCCTCGATTCGTGTTTGCTGCGAGTATTCTACCATAGAGCTGCATCCCGCTTTCTTTTGCAGCGAGATGGCGAAGCTCATGGCGTCGCCTCCCATGCACGAAGTTGCCATCAACACTCTGTCCCAAAATGGAATACGTTGTCCATACACATAGGTTTCAATTGTCGCCGCCCAGTGTAACACACTCTCTTCTTTCTTTCCGATGTAAGTCCAGGGCAGTTAAAGTTTTATCTTGTTCACTTGCCCGGTTATCTGAGGAAGTTTTTCTTTTGAATCCCCAATTTTCTTCTTTCCGCTCTTGTCATCATCACCGTCGCCATTTCCATCTCCTCCGTCGCCTTCAACTCCTTTCATTATCTTTTCTACAACTTCCGGGGTAAAAACTTTATTAATTTGTTCGTCCAAAGTCTGGATGTAAGTTTGCACATGTTGGTCAACATCTTTGGCTGACTTTTCCACAAAATTATTCCAGACGTTTTCGAATTCAACTCGATGTGCTTCAACTCTTTGTAGTGTCTGATGCACTAAATTCATGTCTTGCCTTGTGTTGAGGACTGTCTCTCTGAGGAGAACAAGCTGCTCTTCTATCGCAGGAGGTTTCTCTTTTTGCTCTTCTAAAGCCTTCTGCAATTTCTCC
>BFEA01000857.1:464446-478355 GCA_003427395.1 Chara braunii | reverse complement strand
TTTCTTTTTTTGGAATTGCGAGGTAGGTTTCGAACTTGTGACCTTTCTTTGGACTGCGTGAACGAGTATAGAGGCAGAAAAAATGTTTTCAGTGTTTTTTGGACATTGCAACGACGAAGGTTCGGACCGGTTGCTTCTCGAAAACTGCGTGTAGGTTGGTTCTGGCTTGCGACCTGAATATTAATGAATCGACGGTTAAGTAAGGAGTTCTTTGTGACAATTGTTTCTGAACCTCGGGAACGTAGACAACACTGGTGTTTTTGGGTCGGTATGCGGTTTTGAACTGTGGTTCTTCCTGCTGATAGTTGGACTGTAGCCTCTAGAATAGGTACTCTTCCGGTTCCACTTGCTATAAATATAGAAGTCTACAGTTTGTTCCTTACCGACATCTTAAGACCCCTGATGAGGCTGGTATGGCGGCCAGCTGAAACCGGTCGGGTCATTCGCCTGCTGGATTATTATCCCGTCAATTTTGTGCTTCATGTTAAAATTTTAACGTCGCATTCTCTACCTCCTCTATGTCTCTCCTCTTCTCCCTCGTTCTGCTTTTTCTTTTCTTTGTGTCAGTCGCGTATGTCTGGATGTGTCGTCGTTCGACTCGGCTGTGTTAGATCATGATTGGCTTGTTGAACTTGTGAAGTGACGTCATTAACGACTACGAACGATCGTCTCAGAGCTTAGAGGCTCAGCGACCAGTGACGGGTTGGCGATGTCGTTCGTGTAAGAACGTTGGTCGGCCTCCGTGGTGTGTGTCAGTTTCCCTTTTGGGGAAAAGGGTGGGGGCTGTCGAGAGAGGGAAAAGAGAGAAGAATATGCTCTATACATGTGCAAAATCAGACTGAATCCACCGCTAGAACATGGATTGCCATCTTTGGGTTTCAATTTGTCTTTTTTGCCCCTCTCCACTGCTCTCCACATGCACAAAAGACAAAAATCACCACGGTGTATCTTTCCATGTTCTAAGCGTGTCTACCGTTCGATGGCTCATCTTGAGTGTCAAGCCAAATCCAAGGGTCTTTACCCGACTCAGACCCTATTTGTAGAATGCAGCGTAGTGGGGTCACTCGCCCAGAGCCCAATTTGTGAAAGCAGATCAAAGGACATGTTCTCTGGGTCAAAAGTCACATCCTAGCTAAGTAAAAGTCAATGTCAAAGGTCACAGTTGTGCCCCTGGCCCCCTGGACGAACAGTTGCAACATTTAGATATGGGAGTCACATCTGTTCATCCAGAGGGTGTGCAAGTCATGTCTGTTCCTGAAGGAGGTGTGTCTGTACGTGCAGTATGAATGTCTGTTTGCGCAGTATGTGTGTCTGTTTGAGCAGAATGTATGTCTGTACGTATAGTAGGTGTGTCCTTTCAAAAGGAAGGCAAAAGGTTGAGTCCCAGTCAGGATTCCAGTCAAAGGGGAAGTCCAGATTCAGGTTGAAAGTCCGAAATTGAGGCCTGAACGCCGCAGCAGCAGTGGACCCTGAGGAAAAGGAACTGTGGCACACAGCACAGAGGCTGGGACTGGGAAAAGGTCCAACAAAGACTGAATTCAGACCTCACCAGGGGAGGCCAGCACTATAAGAAACGAGACAGCCTCCCCACAAGGCAGATCCCCATTAGCATTGATGCGTGGAAGTGCTGAGGCACTTGTGCGCTAAGGTGCAGGGAGGAGTGCTGGCTGAAGAAGAAGCTGCGCCAGAGGAAGGGAAGCTACGCCGGCTGCAGGAGACATAGCTGTGCCAGGCAAAGCTAGTGTTAGTAATAGTAATAGCAAGATTAGTGTGAATACATCAGCAAGAGGCATTCTGAGTAGATCCTTGTAGATAGGGAGAGTGCATGTAAGTAGAKACAAGAAGAACCGGGGCAGAGATCTTGAGAGAAGAGAACAAGGGAGAGTGCAGACAGATAGAGACATTGGCTATGGTGGGAACTTACCTGTTGGCGCCATTCTTGAGATTTGAAACAAGTGCTGGCTAAGCCAGGTTCTATATGTACGTCGGAACGAAGGAGAGACATGTATACTTCGGGCGCTGGACTCTTGAACTTGAGAAACTTTTGTATAACGTGATTCTTGATAATATAAGCTCCGCAACTTGGTTCTTCTCTCATCTCAATTTTGAGCTTTGTGTGAAGCTATCCTATGATTCCTATCTGTGTTGGGTGACATATGTGCAGGCGAATGAGACACTCCAGCAACTGTGAACAGTCAGGTTCCTTGCATTTTGGTATCAGAGCAAGACTCTTTGCGCTCGCTGATGCACTGGCTTGAGGGAAGTTGGCGAGAGAGAGAGATGCTGGCTTGAAGATGCTGGCTATGGTAAAGGTGTAAGGAGAGAAGAAGTGGATTGGGACATGAGAGAGGAGTAGGCCGAAGGGGAAGAGGTGAAGGAGAGAAACTTATTTCCCATGGAGCGTTGGAGTGCGGAGCAACGAGGAGTCTTCATCGATGATCGCTGCAAAAGAGACAAGCACCCTTTATCCCCTTACCTGGCCGCGTGTGTGTGTGTGTTGAATCACTACTCATCATCCTCTCTGGGGTCACTGTTGCTGCTGTCGGATCGAGTCAGCTGGTCTGTAGTCTGGTTGATTGGGAACAAAGGGTCTAGTCACGTCAGAGTCAAGAGTGGTCAGAGTCTTGTCTGGTTCTCTCTTTTGTCCCTCTGACCTGATAACTGCGCTGTAGTAAAAATAGGGGTACACTGGGGGGTTGGTGGTTGTCTGCCACGTCAGTCTGCAAACCAGATACAAGGCATAATCAAACTAGGTAAAGATAATTAGTGATCAAATTGCTGACTAGGCAACTGACATAGTAAACACTCCAGCTGATACCTGCGCACAGGGACAGAAAAGGTTAGAAAAAAAAAAATTCGGACCAGTTCGATATCTGAAGTTGAAGACAGTCAGAAAGGAAAAAAAAAAGTCCTATTGCATACTCAAAAATTGAAAATCTGAAATTCGTTATTACAGCAGTGACATCCAGAGGCTGCAAAAAAAAAAAAAACAAAAAAAAAAGAGCAAAATCGTTTTCTCCCATCCACTTAGATTAGCTTAAGGTTCAGTTGGTAGTCTTACCTGGTGGGACCAGCGGAGGTACCCCTGTGCTAGAGTCGCATCATGGACGACTACCCAATGCAGGGCTTGATTGCCCTTTCTGTTCTATTTGGGTCCTCTGTTCCGTATTTTTTTCCCATTGGGTTTTGAAAGAGTATGCGCATCTAGAATGATGATGCGATCACGAACAATTAAGCCAGGGCCCACGCCTGCTGAGCAGCAGGGGATTCATCGTCGACAGGCCGGAAAAAAGAAAGAGAAAGAGGACAGGAAAAGACAGAAAGAAGAAGAGATAAAAAAGAAAGCCCACATGGAAGAAGAAAGATTGAAAAAGGAATGAAGGAAAAGTTAGAGCAGCAGTTGAAAGAGTTGCAGACTATTGAAGAAGAAGAAGAAGAGGGTGATGAAAGACTAATCAAACGGCGGGCTGGAAGAGGAGAGAGTAGTCAGATGGGTGAAGGACTTAATGTCAAGCCGCTCGAATGGTATGACTAGCATGCATACTCCAGCGATCGGATAGAGGAAACAGATGAAGAACGAGATACGTTCACTGCAAAGTTGGTATCCATTGCAGATCAGAAAGAGAAAGACCTTATGCTGGAGGAGAAACGTGTTGAATTGCATAGTAAGATGTTAGCAGCAAAAAGACAAGAATTAGACAAAAGGAAAAGACTAAAAATAGGAGCAAGGTTGCAAAAATAATTCCAAGAGCAGAAAAACAAACAGAGTGCAACCGAAGAAAAACTTGTCTTTTTKACAGAAACGGTCCTTCATACAAAGCAAGAGGTCGCGACTATGAATAAAACTTTGCAGAAAGTCGAGACCCACCAATATGAATTTGAAGGAATCTGGAATACCTTCTTGGAAAAGTCCGCCAAAGATGTCGATTAACATGTCCAATCATATATTGAAAAATTAGACAACCACATCACCCAGACCTTTACTCCAGCCGTAATTGAGAGGATAGTCAAAGGCAGCAACGGATGTGGAGGAGATGGAGATGGAGACGGAGATGGGGGTTATGACAAGAAAGGAAAGGGTGTGCAGCGAGAAAAAGAAGCGGGGCAGATTAATAAGATCAAGGTAAAAATTTCATGGACATACACAAGAAAGAAAGATGAAAGTGTATTGCATTGGATTGCGGCAGTTGAATCYTATGTCTACGGAGAACGAATTCCATATTGGGACCGAGTGCTAATGGCAAGTTCATGTATGGGAGGAGATGCCATGAGTTTTGCAATCTCCCTACAAAAATAAGCGGGTTGCAGTTCTATGGTAGAATACTCCCAACAAACCCGCATTGAAGACTTTCTCAAAGCCGTCAGGAACGGTTTGAGGACAAAAACTTAGCCAGGAGAACCGAGATATTGATACTGAATCTCCGGATAGGAAATGAAAAAGTACTTCAGCACTTAAGRCAACTATGAATGAAGTGTTGCAATGTAATGAGCATGGACGGACCCCGACGTAAATTCTAAATAATTTTGCACGCTTACTACCCGACCCCCTCAGGACTCAGTTGTATCCCCGCACCAAGGAAGAGGGGATGACATACGAGAAGTTCAGCAAAATCGCATTAGATCATGCGGGTTTCTTGGCTGAAGCGAACTATTGTCATTACTAGAAAGATCTGCAACGCTGCAAGCGGGAAAAAAATGGCAAAACCGCACAATCTCAGGGTCGATACCTGGGAAAGACAACCTCCTTCTGACCTTTGAAGAAGGAGATRTTGAAGCACTTTCTTGGGACCAAGTAGATTATGGTYTTGAGGAAGGACCCAACGGTTTAGTAGCTCGGGAGGGGAGTTACGAGACCGTTGCAGTCCGCGGGGAAGGCAACAAGGGAGAGGWCGTGGTCGAGGAAGAGGAGGCCGCGGACRTGGTGGAAGGGGATCCGACACCAAGAGGGATAGTAGTGAAGGTACTWTTATGTGGGAGGTGGTCGTGGTTTCAATTCGGCCTGGGGAAGAGGAAGAGGCACTTGGTATAATAAGTGGGATAAGCCATACCCACCTCATCCAGGTCTTTCCGAAGGGRAACCTTGGAAGAAACTAGGAATTACAGAAAAGGTTTGGCAGGAAAGAAAAGTTGCCGACCAKTACCTCAAATGTGGGGACCCCGACCACWTTGTCCCTAGTTGCCCTAACTATAAGGTGTTAAAAGGGAATAGCAAGTAGAGGTCTCAGTTGCCTCTACAGGGACTTCGGATGTTGAAAAAAAAAAATYCTCCCATTCGAAGGTCCCACTGGCAGAAACTATAGAGGTGGACAGTCCCCATCTAGAACATTGTCCAGAGGTGGCAAGCGTATGCATCTCTCTAGATGGATCCCTCGCTGGCATGGGTGATGAGTTGGCCGCTCGTCACCAAGCTTCGATTGAAATGAAGAAACGTAAAGGACAACTAATAATTGCAGATCTTGAAATTAACAAAGTAAGAGTAGGAGGAATGATTGACAGCGGGTCTACACGCAGCTATATAAGTAAGAAAGGTTTGCAAAAGCTGCGACTCGGGCTAAAGATTAAGCAATTAGATGAGCTCGTAGTGAGTAAATTAGCATATAGTACAAAAATCGTGATGGACAAGTATGTTGAAGGGGTCAAGATATACTTCCGGCTTGAAGCAGAGGGGAAGGTGAAACACGTTCTCCACTCTCTGACTCTCTTGGTGGAAGATAATCTTCCTTTTGACATTCTTTTAGGTATGGATTGGGGTGAAGCTGCAAATGCGGATATAAAGATGAGGGATCATAAGTGTTGCTTCTCTAGTCCGCAGGGTGGAAAGAAGAGAATCCGTTTATTCCATGAATCAGAAAAAGAAGCAGCTTAGCTCTTTGTTGTATGAGTGCCCCTGCGTTCGCTCGCCATGTCAAAAAGCACAACTTGTATGACCAAGTCTTTGTGGCATATGTGCGCCCAGTGAAAGAGGGTGAAGTTAAAGAAGAAACTAAACCCCCAGAAGTTGATAAGATTCTGAAAGAATTCGCAGATGTGGCAGAAACCTCGAGCGGCGTAGTTTCAAGACCTATCAAACGTCGCATTGAGATTATTCTAGGAAGTCAGATTCCTAAGGGACCTATCTATTGAATGTCATCCAAAGAGTTGAATGAACTGTGAACCCAGTTTGATGAATTGTTGGAAAAGGGATGGATAAGACTTAGCTCCTCGCCCTATGGTGCGCTTGTGCTATTTATACCAAAGAAAGATGACGGGGTACGCATGTGCATTGATTATAGAAGACTTCACGATATAACAGTAAAAAACGCAGAGTCGTTACCGTGGATCAATGATTTGTTGGATCGTGTGCAGTATTGCAAATACTTCACGAAGATTGATCTGAAGTCCGACTACCATCAGACTGAGGTAGAGTCAGAAGACCAATACAAAACTGCGTTCAGAATGAGGTATGGGCACTATGAGTTCGTAGTTATGCCCTTTGGTCTTACCAACGCCCCTGCGATTTTCCAAAGAACGATGAAGGAACTTTTTCGCGAATGGCTTGATAAATTTATCATTGTTTACTTGGACGATATTTTGATGTTTAGTAAGGATTTAAAGGAATATTGTGAGCATCTTTGACTAGTGTTGAATAAGTTACGTGAGACAAATCTGAAATTAAACCCAAAGAAGTGTGATTGGGCTAGGCGTCAGGTTTTGTATTTGGGGCATGTGCTTGATGGTGATGGGATCAAACCGGAAGACAGAAAAATTGCAGCTTTACGCGATTGGCCTAACCCCCGCGCTTTGACTAAGTTGCGGTCGTTCCTTGGGCTAGCCAATTATTATCGGAAGTTTATGAGACACTTCACGATAATTGTTGCGCCCCTTCGCAGATTACTCAAGAAAGAAACCATCTAGAAGTGGGATTCAGACTGTACAGCCTCGTTTAAACGTCTGAAGAAATGTCTGATTAACTACTCGGGTTTTAAGGTTGCTGACCCTTCCGTGCCCTTTGTTGTTCCGACTGACGTCAGTCAGTACGGGATAGACACTGTACTCCAACAAGGCAATGGAAATGGATACAGGCCTGTAGAGTTTATGTCCCGAAGACTGCCTAACGAGAAGGTTGTCGCTTCTACGTATGAGAGAGAGTTGTATGTTTTTCGGGAAGCTTTAGATCACTGACGATACTATCTCTTAGGACGCCACTTTAAGGTATATTCGGATCATGAAACACTTCGTTGGCTTAAGACACAGGCCCGGATGACACGTAAATTAATGAGGTGGGCTGTTGCGACTGATCAATATGACTTTGAGCTAAAGCGAGTTAAGAGTAAGTATAATGTTGTTGCCGACGCGTTGAATCGAAGATCAGATTTCTTTGGTGCCATTGTGACCTATTTAGATGTGGGCACCGATCTACAGGAGAAAATTAGAAATGCGTATTCCATTGACCCTGTCTATGGCGCTATGCCTAAGCGTGTGCAAGAAGCGTCAGCAGAGTTTCCTAACTATCGTATCACGCAAGGACTGTTGTTTGAAAGGACTGATGTGCATGTCATTGACAGGCTTTGTATTCCGAATGTGGAAGAGATCAAGAGTTTGATCTTAGGGGAATGTCACGGTAACGAGGGTCATTTTGGGTGGAGGAATACTTATGCAAACCTTTTGCGTTCCTACACCTGGCCTCGCATGAAACCAGACTGCATTGCGTATGTGCAGGGATATCAAGTGTGCCAAAGAAATAAGAGCACCACACAACCTCCCCTTGGTTTACTTAAGCCTTTGCCTATTCCAACAGGTCCAGGAGACTCTGTGTCTATTGACTTTATGGACACCAAAGTAAAAAGCACGAATGAGAAGACGCAGGTAATGATAATCGTCGACAAATTTAGTAAGTATGCTATCTTCGTAGCTTTACCAGCGGAAGCAAAAACGGAACTGGTAATCCGGGAGCTGTTTAACCATTGGGTGAAAGACTATGGGCATCCTTTGACAATCGTAAGTGACAGAGACACAAGGTTCACAAGTGAACAATGACAGCAGCTAATGAACGTCTATGGCTTTAAGTTGACTATGTCTTCAGGTAGACATCCTGAAACTAACGGGCAAACTGAGTAAATGAACAAGATTTTGCAGCAAACGCTGCGCATATATATTCGTCTCGACCAGATTGACTGGGACGAACATTTGCCCAAAGTTGCTAGCGCCTACAATAACTTTGTTCATTTATCTACATGCAAGACTCCGATGGAGTTGCATCTGGGATGACGTTCACAAAGGCTTATTGATCGACTAAACCCGGATCAAGTGCATAAGCTTCCACTAGGAACTAGTGAATTTGCGATTCAGTATCAGAAAAACCTTGAAAAAGTAAAGGAAAATATTGTTAGAGCACAACATCAGATGATTGAATAGGCAAATAAGCACAAAAGACCTTCTCAGTTTAATGTAGGTAATTTGGCGTGGGTGGAGTCTAAGAAGTGTGTTCCCGAAGAGAACATCTCCCAGAAGTTGCTACCAGCCTACAGAGGACCTTGGCAGGTTCTTGATGTAATTGGAGATGTGGATGAACCTTCCTATGTAATTGAGATTCCTCTACATTTGCATACGTATCCAGTTTTTCACGCCTCAAAGCTCTTACCTTGCGTAACAAATGAGTTGTTTCCCAGTCGGAGGTCAGCGATACCTCCAAGTATGGATGGGAAATATGATTTGGATAAGATTTTTGTTGAAAGCACTTTCAAAACTGGACAAAGAGGCAGACCCCAACGACAATATAAAGTAAGATTCGCCTATCAGGACCCAAGTGAAGGCTGCTGGTTCACAAGGGAATATTTGCTGGAGTCTGCACCTCATATTGTATCTGCTTACGAAAGAGCTAAAAGAGGAATAAGTATTATAAATAGATGAAGGTTTTCTTAGAGGACTTCGAAACTAGGACGGCGATAGTAAAAAGGTCTTTACCCGACTCAAATCCTATTTGTCGAATGCAGCCTAGTGGGGTCACTCGCCCAGAGCCCAATTTGTGAAAGTAGATCAAAGGACATGTTCTCTGGGTCAAAAGTCACATCCTAGCTAAGTAAAAGTCAATGTCAAAGGTCACAGTTGTGCCCCTGACCCCCAGGACGAACAGTTGCAACATTTAGATATGAGAGTCACATCTATTCATCCATCGGGTGTGCAAGTCATGTCTGTTCCTGAAGGAGGTGTGTCTGTACGTGCAGTATGAGTGTCTGTTCGTGCAGTATGTGTGTCTGTTTGTGCAGAATGTATGTCTGTACGTATAGTAGGTGTGTCCTTTCAAAAGGAAGTCAAAAGGTTGAGTCCCAGTCAGGATTTCCGTCAAAGGGGAAGTCCAGATTCAGGTTGAAAGTCCGAAATTGAGGCCTGAAGGCCGCAACAGCAGTGGACCCTGAGGAAAAGGAACTGTGGCACACAGCACAAAGGCTGGGACTGGGAAAAGGACCAACAAAGACTGAATTCAGACCTCGTCAGGGGAGGCCAACACTACAAGAAACGAGACAGACTCCCCGCAAGGCAAATCCCCATTAACATTGATGCGTGGAAGTGCTGAGGCACTTGTGTGCTAAGGTGTAGGGAGGAGCGCTGGCTGAAGAAGAAGCTGCGCCAGGCAAAGCTAGTGTTAGTAATAGTAATAGCAGGATAAGTGTTCGTACATCAGCGAGAGGCATTCTAAGTAGATCCTTGTAGACAGGGAGTGTGCATGTAAGTAGAGACAAGAAGAACCGGGGCAGAGATTTTGAGAGAAGAGAACAAGGGAGAGTACAGACAGATAGAGACATTGGCTATGGTGGAAACTTACCAATTGGCGCCATTCTTAAGATCTAAAAACAAGTGCTGGCTAAGCTAGGCTCTATATGTACGTCGGAACGAAGGAGAGACATGTATACTTTGGGCGCTGGACTCTTGAACTTGAAAAACTCTTGTATAACGTGATTCTTGATAATATAAGCTGCGCTACTTGGTTTTTCTCTCGTCTCAATTTTGAGCTTTGTGTGAAGCTATCCTATCTGTGTTGTGTGACATATGTGCAGGCGAATGAGACACTCCAACAATTGTGAACAGTCAGGTTCCTTACACCATCAGCAGCCTAGTACTGGGGGTGCGTTGCGACCAGCCGAAGGAGTAACTCTGTTTCGATTTCCCTAACAATATTGTGGTTGCGTGTGTGGGGGTTCTAAGCGTGTCTACTGTTCGATGGTTCATCTCGAGTGTCAAGCCAAATCCATCAGCAGCCCAGTACTGGGGGTGCGTTGCAACCAGCCCAAGGAGTAATTCCGTTTCGATTTCCCTAACAATATTGTGGGTGCGTGTGTGGGAAGCAGGGACGCAACGTTATAATGGCCGCTCATCACGTGCTCTGCGTCAATCTGCCAAAGGGTTCAACACTTTTGTTTTTTTCCTTTTTTTTAATTTTATTTTAAAAAGGGCGACGACCTTGTGAGATATTATCATCGAGCTGACCGGCCCTAGGCAATTCATTAGTAGTTGGTTAAACTCATCAAGTTCTATCATCTGGATTTCAACCCAGGTTTGTATTTCAATAGTTCATAGCTGTACCGATTGAGCTAGGCTCAGGTCCGTATTTCAACGGTTCATGGCTGTACCCATTGAGCTAGGTTCAGGTCTGTATTTCAACAGTTCATGGCTGTACCCACTGAGCTAGGCTCTTAGGTTTTTTTTTTTTTTTTTTTTTTTTTTTCTGATAATCTGTATAAGTAAGGAGGAGTTGAGGTCGGTCCGTTGGTTTAAATCAGTCAAAGACAAACCAACAAAAATAGTTTCACTCCAATGGCAAATTGAACATAGGTGTCTCCCAACTAATGACTGGCTCATTGATAGATCCTCTTTAGAGCAGAAAGGACCAGCGACTAGATGGTGTAAACTTTGTAAATCCGCTTTTCCTAGTAGAACTACTACTCAAACCGTAGAGCATATTTTTATGCAGTGTCCGAGTTCAATCTGGCTTTGGAGGTAGTGAGATCGTATATGGTCTTCACTTGTCCCACAGGTCAAATGGCCATGGGCATGGAAAGTTATCCTTCCAGAGGCTTGGAACCCGGATCCGAATCTAATAGAAAGGAATGAAGAATTTGTGGATAATCTGTTCCGAATAGGGAGGAGAGTGGTAATGTGGACTATTAGGATGAAAAGATGCACTTATGAGTGGGAAGGGGCTTAGACTAGATGGTCCTGATTTCATAGAAACTATCAAACAACAAATTCAAACAAATATTTTGATAAAATGGGACCAAATAAAAGAAAAAGTGAAATTTCTCTCAGATAAAACAGAAATTCATAATCACTTTCGGAAATTCACTAGTAAGTGGTTGGGCGGAAACCAGGGAAGGAGAATAGGGAAAGTTTGTTGGAACGGGGCAATGGTTGATGATGATGCTAAACTCAAAAGGGATTACAAATTGGTGTTTGATGATTGGACCACCATTGATGCTTCAGTACCCATGCGCCCCTTATCAGATTTCCCAGATCCCTTTCCCCTTTTTGCATCTGCTCTTGTTCCTAGTTCTTGGTATGGTTTATAAGCGGTATCATGGTGTTCTGGGAAGAGTCAAATCAGTACCAGGTCCAAGCTGAGAGATCTGGCGCCACTCATAGGAGGGTGAAGAGGTACAAGGGACACTTGGCCCGTTTCCCAGCATTCTCGGTTGCAGTTGTTCATCATTTGTTGAGGGACGTTGGACCCGCTTTCCAGCAGGTGCAGCTCCCCACCAATAGATTGGAGCCCCTTGTGAAGCTGGTAGAAGTGTATGCGATTATCATCATTCCTATCTGTAATCACGAGGAGATGTTTTTTTAAAAATAATAATAATAATAATAATAATAATAATCTGTGTGTATTTCAAAGAAAAGATTATGAAGGGGACGGGGACCCCACAATTCGACCCGGTATAACCTCTGAAAGTTTTACCGAGTTTCGCTTTCTACAGGACCAAAAGGACCTAACTCACATCAATATGATTCTGTAGCATGAGTTATTCTACTGTTGATACAACTATCTGAGTGTAACGATCCCGCAAAATGGAGGGTGAGGTAGAGTTGATGGTAAGGGAAGAGGAGTGGAGGAGTGGGGGGAACAAGAGGTAGGTGGGGTTGAGTGGAGAGAGGGAAAGGTAGCGGAGGGAAGAGGGAAGGCTCTACATGTGACCCTGATACACAGGCGTAGAGGTGGCCTGATAACCATCCTACCTACCAGTGGATAGTTCAAGACGGACACACTGGATTCCCTAATAGAACGCAACACTCTCCACCCCCTTCCCCACTGTCTGCCTGCTGTTAGCCTATCGTGGCTTGAACCAACCGAGAGCCCTAGTTGGGAGGTTCAACCCTTTTCAATCTAAAAAGGGGAAAGGACTCAATTTCCCAGTTCGACCACAAACACAGCCGGGAGATAGGTTGAAATCTTGACAGCGGAGCCAATAGGCCTCTCTGTTGGTACACCTGTCACGTGTGAACTGTGGAAATGCAGACCAGCGTCCAAATCCAGTGCAATCAGACTAGCAGAAGAAAATAATTATGAATTAACCGGGGGCCGTCAGAACAGTGATTTCCCAGCCATTGTTATACAATTCGCACTGTGCAGCGTTTGGCGCAATGTACTGGCCTGCCGATAGTCTTCCTAGCAGGAAGGTCACATGAATGGAGTGTCATAAAGCGCTGCTCCAAGTTGAACGTGTTACACACTATATGGTAGGACCTGTCTAGGTTAACCATCACCCTCACTATAGGGATATGATGCGTTCTGTCTACGGAACATCAGACGGCTAGGCTATCTTTTTCCCCTGCAAAACCTCTTCAACCCTCCAAAATGATCAATAAGATGGTGAGAATAGCCGCAGGAGCTACCGTTGGGGGTGTTGCCAGAAGGAGTGGGAGACCAACTGGCGGCAGAGGGAGCGCTGATGGGCTCACTGACGGTGCTCAAGCTCTATTCAACCGCAAGTACCTTTTCCATATGTCGGCTGCGGGCCCTGCACGCCGAGCATTTGCGATGTACCTGGCTGGCCCGCATACCCGGGGCTGGCCTCCGTGTTAACGGGGGGCTGTTTTTTTGCCTAGGAAAGATGCTAGGGGGTTAAATACCTTTGTATAAGTGAAAAGAACTCTGTATCCAACCAATAAATTGGGACTCAGTAAGCCAGGGAGCTACGGGTTGTGCTGCACTCCCGGGTCTTTGAGGAATTCCCCTTTTTAAACCACCAGTACTTCTTAAAGTTCTATCTATTATGGAGCTACGATTTTAGAAAACGTACGGGCCATTACAGGAGCGTCCAAATTCATTCAATTAGAAACGTTTCTACTCTATTTTTTTCCACGGCCCATAGCTGGGCCAACTACAGGTGGTTTAAATTCAGTATGGTGCAGATGCCGTACAACAGAAAAATTTCCCAGAATTAAATAATCATTCTACAGTAAAATTACATTCTAAATTTTAAATTTTAATTTCATCTTAAAAAATGTAATTCCAATTTTAAAATTTCTCGTCTTACTTGAAAACTTTCCTTCCAAGAATGGGGTATCCCTTCTTATTTGAACTGCATGCTAGAGATGGAATGAAAGTCTGGATGAGTTCATGAAATATTTTAATTAGATTGCCATTCTAAGTAAGGATTTCCAGTCATAAATAGGTTAATCCAATCTAAATTTGTGACGGGCCCGGCGGTATGGCGGCCCGTCAAGCTCGAGACGAAGGGGGTGAGGAAGAAGGAGCTGGAGATGGAGCTGGAAGGACAGCGCAGCTCCGACGCGGACTCAAACACGCACGTACTCCAAAATGTGCAAGTGAAGAATGATCCGAAAAACAGACTGCAGCTGGGGTATACCCCCAGCGGACTGACTGGACTGGACTGGACTGGCCTGGTACCGACTGTGGTACCGGGCGGGACTGGAC